>VWZD01008679.1:1822-22511 GCA_013396695.1 Sakesphorus luctuosus
GGAGATTAGAGATTCTCCTTGCCATTTTCATATTAAATTACCTGGAACTACATTTTTACAACTAAACATGCTAATATATATGTATCTATGTATAGGTAAACATACAGATAGATAAGCAGATACTGTGCATTTGTGCGTGTCTGTATATACAAAATAGAAATAGTGAAAGAAAAAAAGAGTAGTTTAATATTTAGGGAGTTTAAACTCTTCAAATGTTTTAGATTTTAAGATAAATCTGTGCTTTGGTCATTTAATTTTCAGTAGTTACAATGAAAATACTGTTCTTGAAAATATATATCTTCATACTCTTTTGCAGTCCATTGCTTTCTGTCTGGTTTCTGTAGAGTTTGGTATTCAGACCTGACCTCTCATCAAGGCTCTGTGGCAGACGGAATTGTCAAGTAAAGAGTAATCTATACAATAAGGAAAAACAGAACTTGCTTGGCTGGGTCATAATAAACAAGATATGAAGAAAAATAATACATAGCCATGAAGAAAGAAGCTTTCTAGAAACTGAATTATATAATCCCTTTTATATAGTATACAAATACTAGTAAAAGGTACCACCTATGTGGTCACCACTTTTCTACAGCTATGTTTGCATTTGAGACAACTTGTACTAGCACAGTAAATATTTTGGGTTTTGGTTTGTTTTTGTTGGTTTATGTTTTTTTCTAATTTTAAAGAATATATGTGCATGAAAGCTCACAGGGCATTTGATTATAAGTAATTTATGAAAATGAAAATCCTATGAGCATAAGAGCAGAATTATGGTGAATTGCTCCAAGTGGCACAGTAACACACAACACTTCTACAGACTTCAGACCTGTACCTATCAGATGGAAAACAGATGCATCACAACTAAAACAGTCAGCTGCCAGAAGTATATAGTGTTTCTAGTGATAACATTGATGTTGGTATATAACTTAAAAATGCATATTGTATATTTAATGATGTGCAAAACAGGTGCAAAATAGGGTTTTTTTACATGTGTAATGCTTTCCAGATGGTAGTCATTAGATGTAGCAACAGATAGTACCCTTTCTGATGCTTTCCTTTTTCATATATCAGTTAGTGTCCCAAAAACAGAAGTAAAGCAAAGTCTGTTAAAAAGAGGTAGGAGATGGACCCAAATGTTCCTCAGAATATGCACTGTTCCTTGCTTGCAAGCTGTGGATATTATTGAATATGTGTGAGGAGGTTCAGGGATTTTTCTCTTTCCAATCTTTTTTTTTTTTTTTTTTTTTGAGGATACTGATTGAGTTGACTGGTTGTGGAGGGAAAGAATACACTCTGTTAGGGAACAACATGTGATTGCCTTCTTCAGTTGTAATTTAACATCTGAAAGTTAGACATCTAAAATCTGAGCCAAGCATTTTAGGATTCCTTTATAGTTAATGGAGAAAAATAGGCTCCTCCAGGGATATTCCTCTCTTCTATCTTATGATGAGATTAATGACTCTCTAGAGGTGCCTGTTCCTTTCCATTAGCTATAAAGGGAACAACTGCAGTCACAGTACTCCCTAGGATATGGTGGGGATATTTTGCTTTAACCAGGCATTCTCCATGGAGAGCAAAACTTGCTATACTTTTTTTCTCCAGGCTCAGTATACGCAAGTTCATGTTCTAATTTGTTAAAACAACACCCACTGAATCTGTTTGTGCAAGTAAAACTTAGAATAAAATTTCACTGTTTCAAAGCATCTCTGCAGACTGAGGACAGCATTTGCATTCCAGCACTGGTCATAACTAGAAGACACAAATATGTGTTCGAGAGCGCACACACACACACACCCCCACATACCCACACCCACGCGCACGTTTTGTTCTGAGTTAAAGTTCAATTTCTACAAACATAAGTGAGGGATGCCCAAGAGGCAGAAATTAAGATGTCATGTCTGCCTAAGGCATAATGATCCGGCTGCTTCTTGCACACTGAGTTTTCACACAGTTCAAATAAGCATGATTTTAGTAGGGGCCAGTGGACATGCCTAGTAATTGAGCATGAATATATTTACATGATTTGGCATGAGTAAATGTAAACACACACTGCCCATATATTTAATTACTCTCTACCCCGGGTTAGTTCCAGTAGCACTTTGTCTGTGCTATTGCAACACTCTGTGTCAGCGCACTGGATATGCTGTACTTTTCAAAGGGGTTCTCAGAACTGTGCAATGACCCAGCAAGGGTGATGCATGGATGAACCTACTTGGCTTCCCTCAGGAAAATATACAAACCAGGCAAACTGTAGCTGCCTGTAGCCAGCCATAACCCCACCTCTTATCTACTACCAATTAAAAGTCAGCTACTGCTCCTAATTGTGAAACTGAATTCCTGAATTTAGTTTGCTGTAGCCTGAGAGCAGGATACATGGCCATTTTTTTGGACCTTATATATTCCCCAGCAGCCTCAGTTTATGGCTTGATAACCCTGCAGAGGGCCCTCCTTCTTGGCAGGACTGAGCAACTCAATCCTGTTCAAAAGCATTCAGCATCTGGTGTGACCTCCACTGACTTCTAAAATAAAGACAATCCCTCATTTTAATAGAATGAGTAGCCTAATGCTTAGAATTAAGACTTCAGGAAGATAAAACCAACACTAAACAAAAAAACCCAAAACATGTACTTTCTTCAACAGTCTGAAAAATTCAAACTCTTAAAACTCACCTGAAGGTAAAGTTTTCTGGACACAATTCTATTAGCTTGCTTTTCTGCAGTTTAAAGGGACTGGAATGCACACACCAGGGACCAGAAACATCCTATAGTGCAGTCTGCAACCTCCTTCCTGATGCCCTACTTTCTGAGGATACCTAAATCTCACCAAGGAGAGGAATGTGCTGGGTGACTTGTTTCAGCAGTTCACAGCCAGCTCCCTGGGGCTCTTTATGCTCAGGGCTCCCCTCTTGTCACACAGCAGGAGAAATCTAGGGCTGAAGTGGACACACGTTTCGTCACTCAACTGGCAACTTCCAGCTTTATGATAGGAATGAGTTTGACTCCCAAGGCCTCAAAGGCTTTTCTAGCTAGAATACTAGAAATGTTTAGGAAATATCTAGGGTAGTCAATGTCAAATTCTCCTCACAGACATTGAGTAAAAAGTTCAAAGTATTTATGCAAGCTAAAGGTAAGACTGCAGGGCATAGCATTGAAATACAGATGCTTATACAGGTACCTTGTAGTTACCTATTTTTTATACTTTTCATGTAGATTTTTATAGCTTGCATGTAAAAAGTTCATCCCTTTAAAACACAGACAAGTAAAAAACATAGTAGATTGTGAAAGGAAATGAGTATTTAAGAATGTTTGTTATATCACTCCATGAAAGAATAACAATCAATAACCAATTCCAAAATCCTGATGATTAGTACACGTTTCTTAAATGTAGTGGTGTAATTAGGGTAGCTCCTGTGTCTAAAAAACAAAACTTGGTGTACATTTTGATTGTGGATCACTGTATAGTAAGTTTTGTTAAATTGTAGATCATTAAAGTCCTGCTACTCTGTGTCTAGAGGAAGGATGAACCTATGAAGGCAGGCTGAGAAAGTTGGGGCTGTTCAACCTGGAAAAGAGATGGTTGAGCGATAGCAACCTTCCAGTATCTGAAGGGGGACTACAGGGAAGTTGGAGAGGAACTCTTGATCAGGAACTGTAGCCAAAGGACAAGCAGTAATGGGTACAAACTGAAAGAGGGGGTTGGTGTTCAAGGTCAGGTTGGATAAGTCCTTGAGCAACCTGGTCTAATTGAAGTTGTCTGTGCACATGGCAGGGGTATTGGACTGATATCTTTAAAGTCCATTCCATCCCCTTAGCATTCTATGACTCTATGATTTAACAGGATCCACTAAGGTGAAATAAAATAGGCATTCCAATCTAATATGCAACATAGAAATAATTGAACATTCTTTGCAAGTTCAATGATAAAATTAACTGAGTTAAGGAGTTCTTATTCTTATCAGTGATGCAACTTTATTTGCAAAAGCACAGTACTAGATATGCTTGGATGATAAACTGTAATCTTATTATCTGGATTTAACAATGTTGGAAAATCCTTTAAAATATTTCGCTTTACCCAAGTTTTCAATTTAAATTGAATCAGTTGTCTGTGTATTACAGAAAGACAAAATTTTATTGATGAAAGGGCTGAAATGACCTGCAGTGAAGAGATACACTGATCCAGACAATCCCTTTATCGTGCTGCCACTACTGGCAGCAGCATTTAGAGAACGTGCTTTTATTTTGAATTTATTTGAATTAGTGAGAGTCTGGATTACTTCAATTCATTTAGAAGAAGCTTAGTTCCATTATACTGGTTTATCTCTCATTCAGTAAGGTCTGTAGATGTCTAATCTAGTAATTATCACACTACCTTCCTTGGCCTCTATTAAGAAAACCAGAGCCAGTTTTCAAAAAGGGATGGAGCAGGAAACATTTTTTTAATCTGCCTGATCTGAATTTTCCACTCTGTAGGGCAAAGGGGAGGGGTGGGGAAGGGGGATGGGAGATAGAGAAGGAAAGGCAGGAAAAAGGCGGGGGGCGGGGTAGGGGGTAAGAAAAGAAGTGTCTTGTGTAATTTCTTCATGGAGTAATTGCTAGAGTTTTTGAAATTACTTTGCAACATTAAATCCCTGGTTATATCACAGATAATAGCTTTTAAGGAGTAATTCGGTATTTCTACTATTGCAGCAGTGAATAGTCACAAACATTTTGCAGCTTTCTGGCACCTGCACGAAGCTGTGACTTATGAATATGCTAATGAGGCTGCAACCAGAACTGGCTGGGGTTCAACACTTGCACACAATTAGCGCTCAGGCTACCAGCACTGCTGGGAGGCAGACTATGGAAAGTAATATTTAGATTGATCAATTCAACATAATGCACTTTGTTTACAACAGAGAGTTTAAAAATAACAGCTTAAACTTATCCTCTGAGAACATGAGGAAAATTTTAATTTTAAGTCCTTTTTTCTAAAAATCTGGAAGGTAGTGATCCAGTTTAAATCCTTGGCATCACAAAAGATGGTCCTTGTAGCATATTTCATATTTTAACGCAGAAAAAATAGTGGCATGCACTAGTAATTAATGCTCCACTTAATAATATTTAGATGGCATCTTTTCCATAATATCCATGTGCCTGTTAGCCTTGAAAGCTGAAAAACAACTCTTTGCCATGCATACAGAAATGTCTTCTATATAACATCTGGAATTTATGCCTTTAATATTAGGAGAAGCAGTACTGTCTACAAGCCAGATATGTGAACTAGGTATCAAGAATACAGGCAACTATTCTCACTTACAGCACATTTCTAGAGTTAAAACATTAAAAACCTGTGCTAGACTTAAAAATATGAATATCAATTTCAAGTCTAATTACTGTGATAAGCTGTGACAATATATAGTTAGATGGTAAAACCCTAAATTTTCAGAAATAAGCAGCACTAGATTCTACTTACATTGTTAAATAAGAGGCGATAAATTTTGTAGTTGCTACTTTCAGAAACTGGCTGATATTAGAAACGTTTGAAATTGACTCAGTTTCCACATCTGGACAGACAGGATATTTAGAAACTCACTAATATATGTTTTAAACTTGTGAGATAGCTTCAGATGAAAGGCCATACTTATTTTTTTTTCACAAATAATTATTTGTTTTATTTGATTTTGATAATACTATTCAGGTTAAAAATGAGTGTGGCTTTACCTGGGTAATGAGAACTGAAATAAAAATATCCTCTAGGAGTCTAGGAGCTATTTGCTTCTGGCAGGCAACTCATAAATAGAAAATATACAGACATAAAGGTTTTCTAACAATTCCTATAGCTCTGAGTTCTGCAAATCCTTTGGTCTCAAGCAAGTGTTTTATCAGAACTGGATCATATGCCACACTCAAAGGGCACTCACATGAGCTTTCAGTTTCACAGAAAATGTATCAGAAAGACAAATTGTTTTAAATGTATTACTAGGCACAGTGATGGCCATGTTAGTGCTTCTCCTTTGGTATTTTTCTCCAAATTACACATGATAGCAACTTTCAGTCTTAAATTTTTTATGCTCAAATCTGTTATGGTATATATTTTTCCTAAAACTTGATTTGCACTCATCAGTTCTGCTTATTGTATTCCATGGCAGATGGTTTATTTCAGTGTGTACCAATGCCCCCCCCCCAAAAAAAAAAAAAAAGTCACTTTTAAAAGATCTTTTGAGAAAGCCATTACTATGTAGATTTTCATATGGTCATTACAAACAACTGAAATATTCATACCAGAGAAAAAGGGGTTTGCATCTTTCCCTTAATGATAACTGTTTATTCACCAGTCTGGTCTCCCCAGTATTTAACCTGCATATATAGAGGTGCATATGATAGATATACCTTAAATATACAGTCTCAAGACTGACATCTGTACTGAAGGAGAGAGATGCCTTCATGATAGTTGCATGGACTTCTAACTTATTTTATTTTTCCATGTGCTTTAATATTCATTATTGCAGTAGTCTAGAGAGCTCAAAGGTCACTTACACACTCACAATTGTAAGAACAAAGGAGATGAATCAAAGACAGCAGCAAGATGCCTTTCAACCTCAAATACATTTCTTAGAAAAAGTATAACCTTGAGCTCAGCCAAAGATCTAAGCATTCCCCCAGTTTAGCTCTCTCAGATATATTTCATTTAGCTGTTCTTGGCTTTTGGGGTTTTTTACCCATAAACCCAAGCAGTATTTTTTGTTCCATATTTTACCACAGATGGAAAAAATGTCATTAAAGGAGATCTGAAATAATTAAGGGGGATCCAGTTCTCATAGTAGATCCATATGTGCTCCCATGTGTGAATTATACATATCTCTCAGGTTAAGTTCAACATTTAAAGATATATATCATTCAAACACATCTACTTATCTTTCAAATTCTAGCTTGCAAAGAATTTTAAAATAATTTTATTATCTTTTATTCCAGTTTTATAATTTTCAAAACTGATTATAAATAAAGTTCAAAAATTAGGTAGGAATCTGCACATCAGTAGGTTTAAGTGTACTTAAAAGGTATTAACTTTATTACATGTGAAATTATTCTCTCCAAGCTGTTCAGACTGTTAACACTGTTTCTTTGAAGTAAAAAAAAAAAANCAGCTGAAGTAAAAAAAAAAAAAAAAAAAAGAATATGTACTGTGTAAGATAAAAAGGAAAATGCGTGAGCAAGTGCTAAGATCCTTCTTTGCCTCTATTAAAATCAAAAAAGTTACATTGCATAAAACTGGTTAGTAAGAGTAAATTCTACTTTATCATTAGGTTGATATAGTCCCTGAAATGTGAAACGTCTACTGGTTGTGTACTTGCACTTTCTTATTTTCTGTTATTGTTTCATTATTTGAGCACTGTGCCAGAAGACATGAAGCCAGAGAAACTCTTTCTACCCCTGAAAACCCGACTGTCAAAACCAGCCCAAGAGGTTGTGTCAAATTACAGAAATAGCTCACCCTCCGATAGACAGAACAGGTTGTTATGAGAGGAGAAATCTCCTGTTGTGTCAGGGTGTCTGCCATTTTGCTGTAGGCAGTGCCATTAACTCTGTGTTTAGAACATAATCTTACGATACCTCCAATAATAACATTAAAAACTGTAGTTATGTATAGTTTAAAACATATATATATTTGAAAATTCATTTTTCTTTTAATTTGACCCACTGTTTTTCAAATTTTGAATTTTATGATTCTGCAATAATTTTGATGCTTTGTAGAAAGTTCTCATGAAAAGACTGAGGACTTTCTTGTGCACCTGGCTTTAAATATATGTCTATCCAGATATGATTCCTACAATGGAGGGCTTCTAGTTTGCTTAAATCATAAAATAGGAACATTATTTTATATTACTTACACTTTCTGTCAGTGTTTGCATTATTAATGAAATGTAGTGATTTCAATATTACACTGTCCTGATATTTAATATTAATCTTCATTGCAAAAAGGATAGTGAAATGTTTATAAAGAAAAATTCTAATAATAAAGTCAAAAAAGCTTGATTGCAAATGTACATTAATGACTTTGGTGTCATGTAGTTTAGCCAGTAAAACTGCTCAGCATGAACAGGTATTGAAGAATTAAATAACCCAGAATGCTACACTGAAGAACTGGTGGGCTCTAAAAGTCTACAGGGAAGACAAAAGACGACTCATTCCAAACTCCTGAAAACATATCTCCACACTATGCTGTGATCATTATGGAAACTGGTATGAATACTTGGAAATAGAAGGTAGGAAAGTAAAATTCCTTCTTACTCATACTTTTCTTGCTGATGGCATCTTTAATTTAAGAAAGCAAGTTTGTCACTGTTTAATAACCAACATGGTTGCTCTCAACTTGCAAAATCCTGTAATAATGTCCCAGAAGTCTCTAAATCCTTCCACAATCAAAGTATAGCCCAAGCTGTGCAATGTATACACTTCATTTCATGCTGTAAAAATATCACAGTCTTCATGTTATTGCTCACACTGTGAAATGAAAACACATCTCTATTATGTCATTCAACCACAAGACTCAGAGGAAACCCAGGACAGAATAGTATGCACAGAGGAATGTACTTTGCCTTCCCAGAGCAGCATGTCCGATCCACTCTTCATCTTCTGAGCTTTTTACTTCTGTGTTGAGCACTACTTATGTAGCCAGCATGAGTGCTGATTCAGACTTGCCTAAATCACAGATCTCCCCTCTAATAAACTGCTGTGAAAGTTTCTTGGCTCCATGAGATTATCACTGCTGTAATCATCCCATTTCCTTTAGCTGTCATAGCTTTTCTACATGCTGCCAATCTGAGAGTTCATTAATTAAAAGTGATAATTCTTACATGGCAGTTTCCTTCTCTTAAGATCCAAAAGGGAAAAGATGCATCTTCAAATGAATGTACTTAAAATGCCAGTGCCCATGTGAGCATAATGTCAGTGAATGAGAAATGCTATGGGCTATGTTAGGCAGTTAAAGGAAGATAAACAGAAGCAGAGAAGGATCAAGATGGGATAAGACCTGGGAAAAAAAACCAACCAACCAACCAAACAAACAAACAAAAAAACCCCCCAAAACCAGTGTATAATGGGATATTAGTTTTCTTTCAATAATTTTAGTGACACTCAATATTTAACGGCAGATCTTATTTTGGATCTAATTCTGGCATTACGCACTTAAATTTCTACTTATTTAGATCACCTTTATACAGTAATTATACAGACCAGAGTGCTTCAAGAAAAAGTAAAATAAGACAAGATTCAATTAAAATCACGTTTCATAGGGTAATCCTAGAATGTAGTGGATGCTTATTACCAGATTTCATGAGCCCAGATGTTCTCTTGAGAGCCTTAACTTTGCAGTAACTGTTATGCCCAGTTTTTATTTTTTTTCCCCAGAATACTAGGTAGATGTAAGTTGAAACCACATATATATATCAGCTGAAGAAATGTTTTTCTATGTAGCCATTTTCCCAACTTTGACCACACTTAAGTCATATGATGTTCTGGTTAATAGGGAAAACATTCGGTTTCTTTTGATGACTTACGATTTTAAAGAGAAGTATTGATGTGTACTATCAAACAATGATCTGGATTCCTCCAAGCATTTCTCTTTTTGCTGTCATATTGATAGTCTCTAGCTTTCAAAGTGGGCCAATCTGTGATTCTCTATTGGCTTAAATAATGCGATTTATTATTTTTATGCGATCCACAACATACACCTTTATATTTCTCAATGCAATGTCCTATGGTTTAGGCTTTTGCTATGATATCTATTTAAAAGAAGGATCTTCTTTTCTTATGTTTTTTAATTTCTTTCGTTTCATACACAGGTTTGTTTATTTTTATTTTTTCTTTCTTTTTCTTTCTTTCTTTTTCTTTCTTTCTTTCTTTCTTTCTTTCTTTCTTTCTTTCTTTCTTTCTTTCTTTCTTTCTTTCTTTTTCTTTCTTTCTTTCTTTCTTTCTTTCTTTCTTTCTTTCTTTCTTTCTTTCTTTCTTTCTTTCTTTCTTTCTTTCTTTCATTAACATATAGCTGTATAAGTGGATGAAGCCACTGGCATGCAACAGAAACATTCAAGAACCCATGATTATTTAACTTCTAGCAGGAGTACACCTGAGATTTGTATGGCTGAGACTCTATAATTGAAAATAGAATAATTATGAAAATAAGAAGCAAAGTTTGCATGACCTACGTGTCATAATCACACAATTTAAAAGCAAAATGAAAATAACTTTTCCAGAGTTTGTAAATGTGTAGAAGGTGTTGATGAAAGAGACATAAAAATAGCACAATGTAGTATAATGAATTGCTCTCAGTTATGGGAAAACAGAATTTGAAGAGGGCCACAAATGTGAGTCTTGTGCAGAGTCAGAATGAATTATTCAAAGAGCAGAATGTAAGAACAGCCTTGCCAGATCCAGCAGCAGGTCAGTCAGATCAGATCCACCAGAAGTTTCACATGTACAGTAGTGTTAGCATATGAAAGAGCAGAAAAAAAATCCATGACTTCTTTTATAATAATTTGTAGAACCATCTAAAGTTTTTACAAAATCTCAAAGTGACATTCAAGAACTGGACTGTATGTTGCACTGCATTCAGAGACATTCCCTGGTGTTTTTTCTGAACAAACAACCTGCTAGTTTTATCTGATACTTGCTAGTTCTTATATTGGAAGGAGATGTAAACAATCACTTACTCACAGCTTGTATATGCTATACATGTTAAAGACCATTATCACATTTCTCTACCTTAGTCATCCTCTACACAGTCTGAGGTGCCCCAGGCCATCTTATTGGTTCCATATACTAAAACTTTAGTGATCCCAAAGGTAGCATAGGCAGTAAGCATCAGCTTCAGGGGGTTTTTTGAGGGACCTTGGCAACTGCTGTCCAGTCTGGGTAGCTATTAGCTACTCTGCGTTATTAAGACACTCAGAGCATGGCTACTTAGGTAAGATTTACAGACAGACACACTACTCCTTCATACAATAATAATATTAAGCTGTAGAAAGCAGTGTCCTGGAAAATTTGACGACTTTGTTTGAACATGCAGCATTTACACGAATAGCTTTTAAATCCTGGGATCTTCATGTGTGAAGAGCATTATATGGATGAACATCTGTTACAAGCAGTTTTAATAAACATGCATGAGATGTAGGTAATGCATCAGATGACTAGGAAGTGGAAAGCTTCTTAAAAGAGAGACTCTTCAAGAGCGAGCTGTCAGAATCCAATGGCTAATAACATAGGCCACTGATTTCTGGGAAGCAGATTGTAGCAGTTGCCAGGGATATTATGTGAGAGTGAGAATTGTGTTTGATACTGCAGAGCCTCCATACCAAGAAATGCTTTTCCTTCTGTACGCTCCTCGTATTGTCTGTCAAACTGTGCCTAGAGTCAAATCTCGGATGCAGAACATATAGTAAAGGCAAGACTTCAGCCCACAGCTATATAATAAAAATGAGAGAGATTGAAGTAAGAGTTTGATTTTAACTGAAATTACTGCCTATTTAATGCAAAGCAAAGTACAGTATTTGCATCACCAGGGGATATATCAACAAAGTCTGCAAGTAAAATAGCATAGGGAGAGAGCTGGATAGAAATCCATCCTAAATTTAAAAGATAGCAAAAATTATGTTTCAAACAAACAAACAGATTTAGCAGTTTTTGAAAGGGAAACTGCTTCAAATAACTTGTCAGCTTCTACCGAAATCACTTTCTCAGTATCTCTAGCCCCTAGACTTCCAGTTTTACAGTTCATATTCAGCGAACGTGTTGATTACTCTGTGGAAATCGATGAGACTCCTCCTCATGCTAAGTAAGTGTATCTCCATGTGAGCAAAGTAGCCAAACAGGATCTCACAAGTAGGCAAATATTTTTTCTACTGTCAAGATTTCACAAGAGGGGCTTTGCTGGATTAAGTCATGCTACTAGAATACTGCACTAGGGACAAAGCTGTTCAGCTTCAAAATAAACTCAGCCTCTGTGGCAGTGTCCAAAACCTGCTGCATCACTGTGATGAAAAAAAAAACAGCGGGTCTCCTTTGGCAGGCATACAATGAATTTTATGAACAGCTCGGGGAGGGGAAAGAAGGAAGACTTGTGGAGGGAAAAGAAGGAAGAAAGAAGGAAAGAAAAAGTCTGGTTTAGACTGTATTTACAAAAGTATGCATACACACATGCAGATAGAGATATACATACACACGTGTATGTGTATACATAAATGTAGGTATATGCAGATATAGGAATGTGTTTGTGAACAAGTTGATTCACATACATGCACATAAAGTACTCTTTACTATGAAAAATGTATCTATAAAAGACCACATGCATACAAACACATCTATATGGGTTCATACACACAGTCTCTCTGCATACAGGATCATCTAAACATAAAGAAGAAAAGAGATGTCTACAAACACATGTGGTTTAAGCTGGTTGTTTGTATCTTTCAAGATCATCATGTTACAAACAAGCATTCTGTTCCAAGCATCAGGGCATATTATTATTGTTGGTGGTGGTGGTTTTGTTGTTATTGTTAATTATTAACACAATAATTAACTTCAGATATAGGAGGTATTTTACAAGATTCAAGGATGTTTTCAGTAAAATTGTACCTGAATTGTAATATTTTAAATGCTTCCAGTCTGATGAATCCAAAAGTAAGATTTGCCATCATTTTACCTCCATGGCTAAGTAAGGCCTGTGGAAGTAGCTTCTGCTATGCTCACACCCTGATTTCTCAGAGAAGAAAGACAAGCATTGGAAAGCTGATGGTATTTTTCCTACATATCTTATCTGAATGGCTGTGTGACCAGAATGTAATGTATTTTATATATGTGTCTGTCTGTATCCTGGAAGCATTCAAAACATGTGTATATATGGTGCTTAAGGACATCGTTCAGTGGTGGACATGACAGTGTTAGGTAATGACTGGACTCAAGGATGTTAATACAGGTATGTTAACCAGAAAATGAAGGTTAAAGAAGGTGTATCTCCTTGATAAACAATGCTGAAAAACTGATAACAAGTGATGAGAAGGCTGAGGTACTCAATAAGTTTTTTGCTTCAATCTTCACTGAAAACTTCTCACTCCTCTCAAGTGGATGTACAACACGATGGGGACTGGGGGAGCAATGTTCTTCCCACTGTAAGTAAAGATCATGCGCAATATCACCTGAGAAATCATAACATATGTAAGACTAAGGCACCTGATGAGATGTCCCTCTGCTCTGCACTGGTGAGACCCCACCTGGAGTACTACATCCAGCTCTGGAGTCCTCAGCACGGCAGGGGCATTGACTTGTTGGAGTGAGTCCAGAGGAGGATCACAAAGATGATTAGAGGGATGGAGCTCCTGTTCTGTAAGGAAAGGCCAAGCGAGTTAAGAGCTGTTTAGCTTAGTGAAGAGAAGGCTCTGGAGTGACCTAATTGTGGCTTTCCAACACCAGAAGGAAGCCTACAAGACTTTTGACAAGAGGATGCCGCAACAGGACAAGGGGTAATGGCTTCAAACTAAAAGAGAATAGGTTTAGATCAGATATTAGGAAGAAATCCTGTACTGTGAGGGTGTTGAGGCACTGAAACAGAAGTTGTGGGTGCCCCATTCCTGGAGGTGTTCAGGGCCAGGTTGGATGGGGCTTTGAGGAACCTGGTCTAGTGAAAGGTGTCACTGTCCATTGCAGGAGAGTTGGAACTAGACACCAGATCTTTAAGGTCTTTCCCTTAACATTTTATGATTCTATGTCATTAGGCATCCTTTCCAGCCTTAATATTCTATGATTCCAGTACTACCTGTGGCTTCACTTTAGTTGTCTAATCTCTTCATCTATATCATCAGTAATGAATTAAACAAAGTGAGAGCGACCATATAAAGCAAAACTATGGACATCTACACAATTCGTTAGTCCTATCCTTAACAAGGCTTGGACCAAATACCAAGAAGTTGGCCTGACCAAAGAAAGGCTGGCCCATTCCTGAGGCTAATGTGGACCAGGAACAATTCACAATGGTTGGCTGGATGTAGCTAAAGCTGTGACATGCTTCTTGCCCTCACAGCAAAGAAATGAGGCCAGTTGTATTCAATTTACAAGTATAGATCTTCCAAGACAAACTCAGAAAACAAGCTAAGTTGTTTGGTTTTGGTTTTGTTTTTGTTTTTTTTGTTGGTTGGTTGGGTTTTTCCAGGTTACTCAAGAGATAGTTCCATAATCAAGAGATTATCAATTACATATTTGTTATTCTTCAATACTTTTTTTTCCTTTTTTTTTTTTAATTTATTTTTCCTGTTCAGCTAGTCTCATTGCCTCCAGATGGAAAGTTTTAAGGTCATGGAATTTAACTTTACCAATTCTGTAAAAGCACCATGCTTATGAACGATGTTTTTAAACTAATAATTATAATTAAAATAAATAGTCATTGCTCTGCTTTGCTCAGTATAATATGATAATATGAATCATTAATTATGAATAATTATTTTGCCATTCATGCAGATGTACAAGCTTTGGCTGGGTTATCTAATTTCATGGCAATTTTAGCACTATTTTAATGTTTTGTAGTTAGTTTAACATTACTGAGCAAACCCAAAGGAACCTTTGGGAGCAACTAGAAAAAACAGAGGGAATTCGGTTTAACTAGTATTTATTGGTACATTTTGCTTTAATTTTCTTTGGGATCCCCCTAGTCCAAATTTTGCACAGTTTATGGGAGTCAGACTCAACAGATAAATTCACAGATAGTTCTGGATGCTAAGGAAACAAAGGGTAAAATACTATAAATACAGATAGCTTAAAACCAGTATTTTAAACATATTTTAAAAAGAAGACTTTAAGTTCTGTTTTCCATAGGTACATAACCATATTTACTTTCAGTTAGTGAAGGAAGAGATTTCCAAAACAGCCTGTATCTCTGTTTATTTAAATATGAAATTGCAGAGAAAGTAGCAGGTGAAGAGTATCTAATTTAAAGCACTCGTTTTAAAACTAGGGCTAATTTTTCCAAATGAAGAAAACAGCTGTAGAACTGGGAACACAAGCATGTATTTTGTCTCCTAAGTATGTGGTTTAACCACCATAATTTTGCTAATACCTCTATATTAAGTGGCATGAAATGTAAGTTATATTCAGCAGCATAAGAAGTTGGATAAGTGTTCAGATTTATTGGCATTTTACAGCTAAATGACTACTGGAGTATTTGATACTGCATGCTTTCTGTTGCTTCAGTTGAAATTTTGTTGAAATATGAGAGGCAGCATAACCTTTCATGTGTATCATTTAGATTTGTCCAACATAAGTATTGAAAAGTTTTACTTTTAAATAATATGGTAGTTCTGAGAAGATGATTGGAATAGTTGGAAAAGATCTGCAGCATTTTATCCTTCTTTCTCCAGTCTTCCAAGCAGACATTGATTGACTTTGTGAGATTTTCATTTTTTTAATACACTGGTATCCCAGTGTAACAGTTAATTCACTCTTACAGTCGAGCATATGGACTATAACCACCATGAACAAGATTATACAAATTCTACTCATTACTCTAAATATCCTTTAAGGTATACTGGTATTTAATTTTCAAGTTTTTTAGTTCTGTCTTGAAAAAAATTCATATATTATAATATTTTTCTGACTTTTCCAAATTAGCTTTCATGCTGTAACCTAAGGCACTTTAAGGAGGATTATTGAAGACTTCTGGCATTTTTTTTCTTTATTTTAATGACACTCCAAACCTCACTTTAAATATCTTCAATTGCAAGACACTTGAAAGCATTTTCATCTTGCCTTGTGTAATAAACTTTTCTTTCTCCATTCACTCTTGACTGAACCCAAACAACCATGAACTTGGCAAAGCAAAGAATGAAAAGTTAGCCAACTTCTTTGTTTGTTCATAATACAATTGTCACAAACTCTGGGGGAAAAAAAAAAATCAATGTATCTCCTTCGAACATTAATTTCATTCAGACAGCTCATCTTATTTTGCAAAATTCTGTCTTTAAAAACTGTCTAGAGCATATTACATGATCTGTAATATTAAAGGCCTGTGACTTGAATGGAGTTACCTTTTTTTAACCACTACTCCTTTACCATGTGTCAAGACTATTACTTTTCCTCTGATTGCTTGTTGATGATGTTAAGCCACGAAACTTTGAATCCAAACATAGCTAGTGTTCTGTCTGTGGTTATAGATATCAATGTCACCATTATTTTGGTTTTGATAATATATTTGAACTCAACATAATTATGTTCCTTTCTTGATTCTTCTTCATTACTTGTGTCCTTGAAATATCTTTGTTTACATGGCTCACTTGAGATATTCCACATGCAAATATTCCCATTTAAAGCAATGATACACACATCACTAAATATATTTAGCAAGTATAAACTTTTGGATTTTTTTTTCTCTAAAAATATTTGCACTGTATAGCTTGTTATTTATATAATTCCTTGCTGCTTTGAGTTATTTTTGAGGGATACATTTCCATCCTTATTTTAAAGAAAACTGTCATTATAAATACATCAACAGTCTTGAAAGATGCATCACTAGTGATTTTCAGCTTTTCTTAACACATTTTAAAGAGAAAAGCCTTGCTTGGCTTCTGGAGAATACAGTCTTTATTTGAGGAGTACCACTTCTCAATGTCTCTGATTTTCCACACATTATGGTGCATTAGACTTTATCCTTTCCTTTCCTTTCCTTTCCTTGTCTTGCTTTTCGTCATTAGTAAGATAGATTAGATGTTCGTATTTTTAGCAGTAGTTTTCAAACTCACTTTCCTGATTTCCTTTAAAACAACATGCTTGTATTTATTATTTGAATGCAGAGGTCCATGAATCATAACTGTATGTCCTTTGCCTAAATTTGATGAAACTAATATTCTTGCTATGTCTCAGCTCTTTGTATATTTTTTTTTTTACTTTTTCTTTATATCTTTTTTCCATTCCCTACTGACTGTTCTCATTCCATTCCCCTGCTGACTACTGGGTTGCTTTCGACCTGGTTTACTTTCCTAGGTCACATATACAAACTTCCTTACTTTTCTCCAGTGTCTACTGAGTGGGTTCTCAGGGAAACTGTGAGGAGAGGAAGGATATCTTGAGTTTTCATCTGTTTTCTGCTCTTCATTATCACTTATGCTGATTGGAAAACAATTTCAAACTTTTTGAACTGCATCAGTGATGGCCAGAGAGATACACTCTTCAGATCCATGAAGGTTTTAAATTAACCATTGTCACAGAGACTTGACAAGCTAGTGGTGTTTTTTGAGGGAGAGGGAAGTAGTTGTAAAAGGAAGGGATTAAGGCTCTGGTAACTCACATAACAATGAAAATTCCTTTTCTGGTCTTTCTTATTGTTACTCAGTTATCTAAATGCACTTTATCCCTCTGATATGTCTGAGAATAGACCAAACTTTAATTTGGTACCTATACTATGTTCTTACTTGGAGTAGGATTCATCTCATCCACATTCAGATGAAATCCTAAGTTGAAATCATTCCACTCTGCAAAAATAAGCACTTGACTTTCATAAGAAAGGAATTATCTGCTATTGGTTACTGATCAATATATCAAAATCCACCTCTAGGTTTTTATCACAGTCTTCCTTCCCTCCTTTTCCATCTTTGGACAATAAAGTTTAACTTAAATATGTGGGAAATAATTAAAAATTTCCAAGCCTTTTGATTACGTCCATAAAATCTATGATAATTTTGAGTGATTGTTATCTCGATTGACAATGGCTAAATTGTACTATATGTCTCTATGTAACAGATGTTTATATGTAACATCTGGGTTGGGAAATCAGTGGGTTGAGGATATTGAGATTTCATCAAAGCATATCAACTACATTATCAGCAGCACTTGAACTAGATCCAGAGCTGAGAATCCTATTGTGTCAACACATGCCATAAAAATCATGCTGGTATTTCTGCCTTGCACCAGTCCAAAGCACTTGCCTGATGCTTCTCTTAGTTATGTCTGTCTCAGATGCAGGACAACTACTCTAGCCCACTGTAAGGAATGGGTGGTCCTGGCATATCAGGACACCATCAGCTGACAAGATCTCATTCTCTATTGTAGTCAGAGCTTGAGCAGCATTTGGCCCCTGGAGCTTCAGCTTCTGCCCAAACAACCAGTTCCTGCATTCTCCAGGGAAAGACAGTGAACTGAAAGGGAACAGTCTATGAGTTGAGCCTTCAGAGAGGACATACATGGTTAACTAAGACAGAACATTTGAGGAGCTCTGCCATGATAAACTGCACTAACCCTTGTTGCTGTAGGCATCCATTCTGTGTTTAGAGCTGCTCACAACTGTCAAGACTGGAGGTTTTTCTCATTATGTTGAAAGTCAAAACATTGTGCATCTAAGAACTTGAAATAAAAATACATAAATATCCACTTTCAGATTTTAGATATGTATTTCAGTAGCTATAAATGTGAATTATGTAGGACTTGAGGAACAACATCTTTTGGCTCTGATTCACAGTGGAATTGATTTAGAGGGGAAGAAAAGAATCATTTAATCTCAGACAGTTCTACCACCATACAAATAAAATATAATGACTATACACAACTTCCTTATTCAAATGGTTGAAAGAGCCTAACTTTCCTGGCAAAAGATCTGTTCTCAATTACACAAATGGAACCCAAATCAATTTTAATAAGTTGAAATTTAATGACCTGATCCATCTCTGAAATAAATGCTAGTTGTGTCATTGGCTGAAAAAATTCTTTTTAGCAACCAAAGCAAGTGTTGGGAAGGAGTCTTACAAAGTAAATGTTCATTTAAAATTTTACTTCATTGTGCTCTCTTAGCATGTCTGCTCAGGGATTCTGAAACTTTATGGATTTTCTTTGTAAAGATGTACTTAGAGTATGAATGATCTTACATAATTTTTTTCTTCTTTCACAAGAAAATTGTGCACACTTTTTTCACGAGTAGATTAAGCACAGTCAAGCTGGCCTACAGATTTATGCATGAAGATCTCAACTTTCTTTTTTTCTTTTTTTTTTTTAACAAGTAAGAAAAAATCAAACTCTCCATTAATGTTTATATTTTCTTTGGTATTAAACAGGAATCTCAGAGGTAATAAATTGAATTATTATATTAAAAAATTCTATTCCTTCCTGGAACATTTAACTACACTTCCAAAATTATTGGAACTTACTTTTAGAGAACAAATTAATATATCTTGGTGGTTTATAAGCATTTCTCTCTATGTGCATAGGTAGAAAACTACAGGAATGGTACACTAATTTCAGTCACTGTGCATACTGCTATCTAAAGAATATTTATTTCCTGAGAATGAAAGGCAGGCGTATGAACATAAATGTCTTTGGATTCCTAGTAGTCATAAAAAAACAAGAGCAGCTTGTGCTGAGACAATTCATAGCAAGATTTTATGTTCANCAAGATTTTATGTTCACAAAGCACATCTTAAAATGCATATTACACAATAAGGGCTTTGTCACAATGAAGAATATGTATACACTCTTCGTGAACCAGGAAAAGGATTTAGAATGAAAGCCTCTTAAATCAGATATCTGAACTTACCACAGCTTACCAGTTCATCAGTTCAGTCATGTTTATCCATCCTACATCTCCTCGAACTGCTCTCCTGCTAGGTGAAAAATGGTAAGTTTACTGCACCTTCAAGGAAACAAGTGTTCCATACAGCCTGAAACTAAACTATTGGGTTCATTAATGGCAAAAGGTAAATTCTCTACATACCTACTATTTATTTGAAATCCAGGCTCTCCTGAAATAAATTTCTTGTGATACAGTGGTGTAAAAGGACCTCAGTCTTCCCATAAAGGCAATGCAGGAATGCGAATTAAATTAGAACTGCAGGATTTTGAACTATTTCTAAGGCCACATATTTAGATGTCTAATGTGCAACGTAAGATTTTAATTTCAAGCACTTACAATTCAATCTCTTATGTCACAATGACCTTCAGAACAGTGCAGTACCACAGGCACTCTAGTTTACAAGAAATGTATATACATAAAAATAGTATTTCAAAGTATTGTAGTTTCATGTAATTTCAGGCTTCTAGTTCCTCAAATATGTTTGCTGATTTTCTCTTCCTTAATTAACCATTAAGATACAAGTACGTATTTAATAATAGTCTGACAAGTTATTCAACTGCCCTTAATACATTCCTACCTTTAATTCTAAAATATGGCTGGAGTTCCTTTTACTTCTTAATTGAACCCCAAATTAAGCTGAACTACTCCCACATATCTGCTGCTAGGGTGAGCACTGACTTAGGAAGATCATTAGACAGTTACAAGACTTTATTTTCCTGAGCACCTTTGTGAAAATTATTGTCTGTCTATAATACCTGCAAAAGAAAGGCACTTGCAAGTCTCCTAAGTAGACACACACTCATATTTTTCCCAATTTTTGAAATGAAAAAGCAAAGCAGCTATGAAATAAGTGTGTGTTTTCTACACAACTAACACCAGTTTAATCTGATATGTATATATATGTAAAGTGTGTAGATTGTATGTGTTAATGTTTGTAGATCATTATGATGTTATTCTAGTGATAAAGGGGATAACCAACATTTAGCTAAGGTATATTTTAAACTTAGTCATTCTGCTTTACAAAAGAAGAGGGTGGGAAAGCAGATGATAAATGTTCACAGACATGTTCCTAGAATTAGCTTATTATTATATTTAGATTATGATGTCATAATATAGAATT
>VWZD01008681.1:0-14952 GCA_013396695.1 Sakesphorus luctuosus
TTTAGTATTACCAAATATTGTTCAATTCTTCTCTGCCTTTTGTCTTTCTCTAGTCTTCTGAGGATATCTGAGAATTTGGAATTATCATTTGGAAACTTTGGACACTGTAATTCAACATTGCACCTGAGCATAATCTCAGAAAAGTTAAAAAAGCTGTATATACAAAAGTGCATATTTTTTAAAGATGACTTGAGCTTTGCTATTTATATCCTTACAAGTTAATTCATATGAGATACATGAAATAAATATTTGTTGGTTAAGCCAAGTTGGACTAATATTACAAGCCCTTTGCAGTACTTGGAGAGCCTGTGGATATCCAAAACTAAAGCAGAACCTCCAGATAATTGATAAAACATCAAAATACTGAAAATACAGCTCTAGCCTAGTGGCAAATAGTGAATGGAAAGGTCATTGGTTTGAAGATAAGAGAGATTGAAATGAATATAAATTACCTTTATGATACTGAAAAACTTGATTACTAAGATTGTGAGACACAATTCTGTCCAGAAGCTATGTAATGAAGATTAATAAAAGTGGCAGGCCAAAGTCCTGCTTTTTGAAATTTGAAACATAAAGCGACATTTGACAGCTAAATATTAATAATTCAAAAAATATCATTTGGAACGAGAAGAAATGCATTTAAGTGTTCTGTATCCTACTCAAAATTTTCAAGATGCAATATAAAAGTAGTCTATTATTAAATAATTTTTTTAATATATCATTCCTTTTTTCATTGATAGAAACGTTTTGCAAGGCTCACAGAATGAAAATGAAGTGTAGTTGCCCTCTTGCAAAATTACTTTTGTTTCTAGGATGATTTTGACTAACAGATCTGCAGGAAAGTTATTCCTTCTTTGTACAGTGACTAGAGCTCTTTTCTCTTATCTCTGGTTTAGATGAAATGCTTAAGTATCTGTTTTACTTGGGTTATGCAAGAAATACTGTTGAGGCTTGGGCAGATCAAATAGCTTGTGGGAATAAAGCCAAAAGCCTCTGATAATACTTGTTTCTTGAGTAACTGGGTATGCTTTAGCAATGTGATTGGAGGATTTGTTGTAAGTGAGAATGTTCATAGTTGCCTTCAGATAAGTCCTAAAATGTATGCTCTTGTTATTAAATAGGAGGAGCTAGTTTAAATGTCAAGATTTTGGCAGGATGGCAGGAAAGAAAACTTTATATTGTGATGTCTTTAATAAAAATAGCTAGAGGGCAAGGCAGAAACTATTCCACAAGTGACTTTCATAGAAACTCAGGAGAATGAATTAGCACAATTTTTGCTCTCATTTGTACCAATATAAATCTGGAATGACTCCATTGAAATAGTTAATCCCAACATAGTCAGACATAACATCTTCCTTTTATTATTATCATTAGAAAATAAATAATAATAAATAATGACAACTGGTTTAAATTATAATTTTGTGACCCAATGAATTTTGCTCAGGGCTTCCCATTAGAGTAGAATTTATTGATAATTTGCTTTTAGCTATTAAAATAGATGATCTGCCCTTTCGAACACCTTTCTTTCACCTGGCCACTTTTCATTCAACCCTACAGCTAATTATTTTGTGATCTCTAGTAGGGTTTCATTGTCATAGGGCAACACTGAGGAACCAGCTGACATATCCCTTTCTCCCAGGCTGGGATACAAGTCAGTCTCTGTAAAGAAGGCTGTCTGTGCATATGACTTAAGGGTATGATCCAGTCCCATGTTGTTGTTGTTTAAGTTATGCAATGTTCACTATCCAGTTTGCACAACACATAAGAGACATGACACCTGCCCCAAGCAGTTTGCAATCTCAAATTAGATATGCTACAGTGAGTAACAAGTAATGATTGCTGCTATGGTATGAGAGTTGGTGGGCTTATAAAGAAAAAAAAAAAAGAGGAAAGATGTTATTACAATAAGTTTGCATGAATTTTCAACTTCCAAGTTGATTGTTATTGTAGATATTATAGTAGCTAGTCAAAGGACTTCCAACAGCTAAGATAATTTGTCTGAACAAGAGATTGTGAATGCAAATTAAATATCAGAAGAGGACAGCAGAGCAAGATACCAGTACAATTTATCAGCACCATTAGATCATTCTAATTACTGTAGAGGACATGGTATTGTCTTAACTGTCTGAGCTGCATAGAATTAAGATGATGGCTAAAAAATATTATACAATAAAGAGAATGCAATTAAAGCTGGGGTCAGTGGGATTTTTCATTTGAAGTTCCATAAAAAACCTACATTCTAGCACATTCCAAACTTTTTACAATGATATATTAAGTGGTTTGCTAGAGACAGAATATCAGAGGAAGATGGACTAAAAATTTTTATTTTTATCATTTACTTGGAAGTTGAAACTGGTATTTATGCCAGTTGTAAAGTTTACATATGTGGTATTTGAACAATACTTTGACAATGTAAAGCGGTGGGTTTGTGCACAAGGAAGTAGTGTGCTCATGTGGCCCCTTCAGGAAGGATTCACTTTGTTATTTAGATAGAGATGAGAAAAACCTAAAAAAAAAGATAAGAGCAATAGCTCTAAGTGATCCACATGGTACATTCACCTCGACTTTTATGTCAAATATTGCATATTAAAAGTCTATTGGTTCCTATGCCAACAAGGTGTGAACATGTGAAAGGACTGATCCTCAGCACAGCAGGAGCAAAAGCTGCCAGTGTGCTTTTTCCTGCCGTTGAGATTCTCCAACAGTCTATCATATCTCTTGCAAAGACTCTGCTGTGGAAGGTTAGCTCTATCCTGAGGCCAAACTCCAAATGTCTGGTTCAACTCAGTTTCAAGGCTATTTTGGAACAGCAGAAACCAACAGAATATTCTGGTAACTCAGGACTAGCACTGTTTATTTATTTTATCAAACGTAATAGCATGTCTGGTTAAACTAAATAGAAAGTGCATGATTTTATAAGCCCCCTTTCTATTTTTTATTAATTCAATTATTTAATTTTCAGGAACTCTTCCTTTCCGATACAGCTTAAAGTCTGGAGGGTAGTAAAAGGAATCTAATAACATTCAAAATAAGTTATTTATTTCAGCAGAAATAGATTTCATGGTGGAAGGGCAGTGACCCTTGTCTTTCTAGGCAATGAGGATATTGTAGGAATGTTACAATCTGTTGCAGAAAGAACTTTAGATTTGAATGTCTCCCTGAGCAAAATTAAAGCTCACACAAATTTTCTGTTAATACCAAAACTTGATTTTATTAATTGCTAAGAGATGCAAAGAGAAGAAACAAGAAAAGGTTGAAAAAAGCTAAGATAACTTTTAGAAGCAAAGAAAAAAATACTACGAAAAACTACCTTTGCTTTAGTGGGGGAGGAAGAGAAGTGGTTTCTGTGTTTGTTTTTTTTTTCTCTGTCTCTGCCGGTTTTTTGATGTTATCTCTTTCACTGTGGGTGTTTGGGGTGGAGGGCAAGGGAATGGGGGAAGGGTCTTAGCCGCTTTAATTCTCTGTAATGTAGCCAGGGGGTGTGGTTTCATCGCTCACGAGGGATGTTGTAGGCTATCTTCGACCAAGTGGGCCCGGGTCCTGATTAAGCAGCACTTTTCAGCCTTCAAAAATATAACAAGGGTAGAAGGATAAAATATAACTCACACATGTAGCATGGTGGGTCTCAGTTCTCCCCAGACTGGCAAAGTTTCAGTCTCCAGTGGCAGGTCAGCAGCAAATGGTGGCATGGAAGAAGGAATTCATGGGCCAGTGGAGCCAGTGAATGAAGTAGATGAGTTGAAAAAAAGACTGGGAGGCTTTGAAGCATGAGAAGACATAGTTTGATTTTCTGAAGAATTACTAGGTTTCCTTTTTCTCTGAATCAGATATCCTGATCTCTCTGTTTCCTTGCTATTGCTTCTCCAATTACAGACTGCATATGTAACTCGGCGATAAGTCTAATTGAAGCTCATAAAAACTTCATCTTCTGAAATCTCTGTTCAGAGATTCTTTTGAGTTTTAGGTAGTACATAAATAGGCTTAACTAGCATCTCCTCATCTGTGCACATACTTCCTTATTTATTACTTTTTCGTTTCTGTTACACTTCTTTTTGTAAGATTTGATTTTAAACTACTATCTAACTAGAACAAACAATTATGCAGATGAAATATTAGATCCTTCAAAATTTCCAAGAACTGCTACAGATTTAATTGCTACAAAAACCCTCAAAGAATCACTCAATTCTGGAATAATTCAACATCTGTTAACAAATTTAAAGAAGATACTAAATTTATTGTAGATCTGTAAATACTCAATAACTTGGCAAGTGGTATTTTTATGCAGAAGGGAACAAAATAAAAAAAAAAGTAGATGAACTTAATTTTTCTGGGTAAGGAACAGAGCTGCAGCATATATATAGAAAATACCATAACTTTTTATGCTCAGGAATCCTTTGTTGTTGCTGTGTATATATTTTTTTTAGATTTGATTGCAACTTTGGAGCTCATTCCATTTCATGTTACATATGGAATTGCCTGTGCTAAATTTGCTTTTTCAGTGATTCAGGTATCACGTTTCTCATATGCTGCAGAAAACATCAGGCAGTTTATTTCCATGGGACATTATAAAGGGTGTTATGTCACAGTAGAGCCTGAGGAAAGAGCAGGAGATCTTATGGAAGGTTGCTGATCTCTACAAAGTTCAGTTTATGTAGCTAGGAATAACACATAAAATCTCTGCTTGGAAGTTTCATCTAAGCTAGCACAATTATGTATTGACAAGCAGATGCATTTTGCACATAGATAGCTGAGAGACACAACTGCAAGGCAGGATCGCTTGGGATCGTAAATGGTAATTCCTGAAACAGGTAATTGGTAAGGATGTGATTTTAATTTACAATTCCCAGTTTGCATTCATCTTAAGTCTGTAAAGGTTGAGACAAATAGTCTTTGAAGTCCGAAATCAAAATTCAATATGTTCAAAGATTAATAATTTTGTAAAAATATTTTTGTAAAAGCTGATCTGGTAAAACCTCAAGAATGTGACCTCTGACATAAAAACATGTTGAGTATAAATTGTTTTTCCCAGTAAAAGGACACAGCTAGTGACCATGGACAGATGTCTGCCATTTCAGTTGACATAAATGATTTGCTAGTGCTACATATGACTATGCAAATGACTGACACTGAGTCTTAGATAAGAAGGAATTTAAAAATAGGCAAAGAAGTCAGCAATCTATAGTAACAAAAAAAAAAAAAAAAGTAGGTAAAGGGTATCCATGATGGTGCTGCTAATTTACGTGTCTCTGAATTTTTTGACATAATGAAGAAAGAGAACACGGATGGAGACACAGATGCTAAGAATAGTTGTTGGCAGCATGCAGCCCTTCATTCACCTCAAGAGGACTCAGTGAAGCACTACAGGAGAATTAAAAAAGAAGGGGGAAAAATGTTAGCTTTAATTTATGAAGTGCTGGAGATTTCTGGTAATTTAACTTTCCCCTCCTTCACTTGGTTTCATATACAGAAAAGTCATTTGCAGACAAGTCACTTTATTAATCTCATTGAATCAAACTGAAGATAAATTCTTGAAAAAAAATCCTTAGAATGGAAAACTATTAAAAAATAAATCAGAATTGTAGCTCAAAGTAAGATATGCATGTTTGGAAATGGTCAGAATTCTTTCATGTATATCTCAAATATACAGTCAGGAACACAAGCATTGATGTAATAACATATAACTATTAAAAAGGTTTTTTAGGTGGTGGTGGATTTTTTTTTTTGTTTTGTTTTGTTTTTCTCTTTTTTAGTAATAGTCAGATAGCTAAATAAATACGAGGCAGCTCTTTTGCTATACCCATGTTAGAAAACAAGAATAATTAAAATCTGAGCTGTAGGACTCTTATAAGAGCAAACTCTTTAACTATTAGTACTCTTCATTCTCATTCTTTTTTCTCAATGTGCACATGGAACATTTTTCCATGGCACTCTGCAGTCTCAAAAAAAATTCTTATCATACTTACTTGCATTTCAATGCAAGACAGAAATTGCCAAATGATATTCCCTTTAATCCTTTCAAAGTGCTTTGTCTTTATGAGAAAATAAATTAAACAGAAAGTTTACTGGGGAATACTTTGTATCCGCTTCCTAAAACATGAGTGTGATACTTTTCAGCTTATTTATCAAAATGCACTGACAAAAAGAAGGTTTACAGCGTGCAAACAAAACTTGTCTTTGGAGTTAGGCTCTGATCAAAAAAGAAATTCCATTACAGATAGCACAGATGGATTTCGGGTGAAACATTGCACTTCACCCATTTATAACTAGCAATGCTGTAATTTAGGGTAATCAATGTCCCACCAAGATTTGAAGACAAACTCCATACTTCTTGTAGCTAAATATTTATCTTTTACTGTTGTAATAATTGTTACACACCAGATCAGTTATTATTGGCTCAGAACCACCTTGTGGTGATGCATCTCTGTATGTGTGTGTGTGCTGGGAGAGGGAACCAGGCCTTTAGAACAGCATCCACATGGCCAGCCAAGATGGCCAATGGAGTCAGCAGGCACCACATGAAGGCTGACATAGGGCACCTGTCAATCAATAAGGTCCGCCTGGTAACCCACCCACACTCCACTCCCTGGAGTGTCTGGCTGGCTGTGGTACTCCTTACTTTGGCTAAGGGGACAGGGAGTGGTCAATGAATCAAAGTGAACCCCCAAGCCTGAGGAGAGTAGCCACAGTGACCAGAGGAAACAAGGAGGCAGCACAAGAGCCCCATTGTTGGCCCCGGCCTGTTCTTTTCAAAGCCGTCAACAGGTGACCTTCTAAGTGATATTTTTTTTCTCTTTTCCTCTCAGTATAATTTCTTCTCTTAATTTCTCTGCCTTTATTCTTTTCTTCCTCTTGTAGGTAACATAAACACCTATTTAAGTTGCATGGAGATGGTGTTTGTCGAGTCTAAAAATAGTTCCTTACTATGGCAATGCTTGTTAGTCCTGGCAATCTGTTGTACTGCTTTGGTGAAGTTGCATGTTATCTATGTAAACCCCTATTTTCTCACCAAATTAAAAGAAATCTCATAGAAAAAAAATGTGTATTTATTCCCCAGACATTAACTCAAGGTACCAAAGAACCAATGGCTTTAGAGGAGTTCATGTCAGCAAAATCTCTTGGAGCCGAAAATTAAAGTATAACACCTGGTAAAAGTTGAGCCTTTGGGACTAGAGTGTAACAATAATAATAAAATAATTCCGGTTAAACAGAAAACAAACAAACAAACAAACAAATAATAATAAAAAAATCACCTAAATGACAGACTTGACAAGCCAAGGAGTAGGATTTGGAATTAAAATATTTCAGCAATAGTGATACTACTTATGATTCACTGTGGGTGGAATAGTATCAGAGGTAAAGGTTTTGTACTGACTTTCGAGCACACTGTGTCAATGAAGAGTTCCTTGAATGAGCACAATTTAATGGCAAAACTCTACTGGTTACTTACAATACTACAGTGTCACGATGCCTGATCTCCACAGACACAGTTCTCAACTGAGCCTTTTAGAGTTTTCATGGGCTTCAACCCCTATTGTTAAATAAATCACTTGACTGCATCTAATTATATTGGTTTTTCTTTTTTTGTTATTTATTTCTCAGTCCTCTTCATCATGGGTTACAGTTACTAGGTATTTGTGGAGAGAAGGGAAGAGGAGCAGAAAAAGAAGGAAGGGACACCTATGCTTACATTAATATTTAAACTGTTCTTGTACAAGAATATTCAAGTTTCAGGAGGGACTATATTCAGAACTNACTGTGTCAATGAAGAGTTCCTTGAATGAGCACAATTTAATGGCAAAACTCTACTGGTTACTTACAATACTACAGTGTCACGATGCCTGATCTCCACAGACACAGTTCTCAACTGAGCCTTTTAGAGTTTTCATGGGCTTCAACCCCTATTGTTAAATAAATCACTTGACTGCATCTAATTATATTGGTTTTTCTTTTTTTGTTATTTATTTCTCAGTCCTCTTCATCATGGGTTACAGTTACTAGGTATTTGTGGAGAGAAGGGAAGAGGAGCAGAAAAAGAAGGAAGGGACACCTATGCTTACATTAATATTTAAACTGTTCTTGTACAAGAATATTCAAGTTTCAGGAGGGACTATATTCAGAACTATTTTTTCCACACAGTTACACACAAAATTTATACACATCATGCAAACTATATAACACCACACAGCTATAGCTAATTATTAAGTAATACATATTTCCCAAAATTGCTAGATCTAAACAATCTCAATGCAACTTATTTTAACTTTATAAAATAGCTCTTTTGATGTTACTCTATGAAGTTTCTGCAGACTTCGTTTCTTGTTTCTGCACCAGCTAAAGGTCTCTAGATAAATTCCATTCTTATCTTAGCAGCTGGTACTTGCAAATTTGTCTTTAGTTTGCTAGCCTGAAAGTGTAGGAATCCTAACACTACAGCTCTAAGCACGTATGTATATTTGTTTTGTAATATCAGTTCAGATAAGGAAAGCAAGCAAAATAAATACAGTTAGCTAAAACATTTTCAGCATGAGCTACTGTGCCTTCATATCTCTGATGGAAATAGCAATACTTGCAGAAAACTCTTCTCCACAATATTTATCCAGCTTTGAGCTTTTGCCATGTATGAACTTAGACTGATACTGTTGGGTTTAGTTGTTACAAAAGATTTATGATATATTGTAAGATTGCAAGGTTTTGAAACTGATTTCACATGTAATTCTAGTTAAACTGACACACCGCTACAGGACTTAGAGTTTCCTTCTGTTATACAGGGAAATAGTCCCATATCACACCATTCCTGTTGTATGGGAAAATGAGCAACATTTAACATTGATGCTAACCTGTGCAAATACGTTGATACACTGGACAACAATGTAAAGCCGTTCACTGACATTCATTGTTTATAGACATGTAAACATGAATCACTCATACCAGATCAGTAATACAGGAGACACCCGTAAAACATATACTCTCAGAAAACCAAATATGAATAGCCAGTCATTTATACAGAGAAACAAACATGTTTCTACAGCAACTTGCTTTCGCAATGAAGAGAGATGTCTGATATGATTTTTTTGGTAGAAGCCAAAGTATAGGACTCAATTTTCAGATTATATAAGTACAAATAGAGTCTTCAGATTTTTTTTCTCTATATTCAAACACAATTTAAGTGCATATTCTTTATTCAGGTTATCAAGCATAATTTTAAACTGCATAACAAAATAGGTATGCAAAATTAGTGTGATTTTCTTCAATATTTTTCTTATAGAATACTCAAGTTTTCACTTTATAATGTAAGATTCTTCTTATGAAGATATGCAGTGGATTGGGTATGTGTTTTATTATCATTGTGATTAAAAAATAAAATGTCAATTTGATTTGGTTTTGTCATTATAGCATCTCTTTCATGTTATATTGTTTTACAGTTTGAAAAGAAACTACAACCTTTCCAATATTTAGCTGTCTTTAGTTAAGTAGACAAAAAGGAAAGATTCAAATCTTGCAGTATGGCATTTTTCATCTGTCAATTTTGTGTTTAGAAAACTATCTTCTGTGAAACAATGAAACCTTTATAAATTGACAGAAGAATATTTCTTACCATGAAAAAAATTAATTAAATTCTATTGAGGATCATCAAGCATTTGAAAATACTGTCATTTTTTTTTCCTACAAATTTTCCCAATATTTCTTGCTACAAATGGTAGCAAACCATTTATTTTATATCCTGCTTAAGAATAATTCACTTAAACTCAGGAAACTTACTTTTATATATAAGCTATATATTGTACAAGATAAGAGAAAAAAATACAGAATGATTTTTTAACTCCTTGTGGTGTATGTTCTGATAAATATTTATAGAGAAAATTACCTGTCTCTTATAAAAAAAAAACCCTTAAAATGTTGTTGAAAATTACTTTCTATAAAATCTACTATTATGTATAATCTTAAGACCTGTAAAAACCTTCAGATAATATATTGGAAGTTATAGTCTGATTTAAAAAAAAAAAAAGATAGAATTTGTCTCTTATCATACTTTTAGCTGAATACTGAATTAGGATAAAACCACAAATAACCCATGGCAAAACAGACTGCCACTGCAGATTCCCATTGTATCACAAAGATGTGGGTTACGTTTTGCATAAATATTACTTGAGGCCTTTTTCTCATCTGGAAATCAGTAACCAAGTATGTCAGTATAGTGGTCGCCCATATGCATTCTCAAGCTTTCTGGGATGGACCTTTTGTTTCACTCAGAACTATTTTTATCCTGTGGCCCTGGATGTAAATCACAAATAACATATCTCAGATCTTGTGTATTTACTGATAATACTGTTGAGCTTTTTTTTTTTTTCCTCAGACTTGGTAGACTGGGTCATTTTGACATGATCATGAGCAGGAAGAAAGCATCAGCTGGGTCTTAGGAGACAAACAGTTGCTAGTATGCACAACACTGTTCCAGGTGTCCTATTCTCTTTTCTTAGCTAAGTAAATCCTTTAGTCCTTATGTGTCTGACTGAGAGTGAGGGATAGGACTCCTGTCACATTAAGAAAGAGGAAAAGATGGTCCTGTGCCTGTATAGGAATTGTGAAGGAGAATCGCTGCCATTCTGTATTCTCTTCTTACCAGTCTCCACTCTGCAAGCTCTTTGCTAGATCTCTTGCAGTGACAAGGCCAGGGCAAAATTCCAGTTTCAGATGAGAGAAATATTACTTTTTCATAAGCAAAATTGCTAAATGTATGTAATCCTTGCAGGTGAGTCAGGTTTGAGCTATTTAACACTGAAGATCTTTTTTCTGGTTTATTTGCTATTGCTGGGCTTGCAAGTTTGGAAAATTATGGACTTCAAGCCTCCATGAACCACTGTGTTGACAGAATAGGGATCCCACATACTTACTTCCAACAGGTAGGAAAGAAATGCAGAGACACAATAGCTACAACACAAGTTTCTCAGCGTGCACATGAGATACTCCTGAGATCGTGAACATGAAACCTTCTTGTCTCAAGGCAGTAGAATCACAGACAATAAGTTAAAGATTGTAAAGTAGAATAATATAAAGTGAGTTTGTATAATGTCTTCCCTCTGAAGATCATTAAGTCCTTTCAACCCCCTATTTTCATTCTGTGATCTTATCTTCATTATGATAGCATATGATCCACACTCTTCTAGGAGGATGCTTGCTATCTTCCACATTTTTGCACAAAATCATTTTCTTGAACTAGAACTCCAATCTCATTCTGTTTTTACACCTCATGCCACAATGTCCCATCTGGAGTCTTCTGTTTCAAAACTTCTTTTACTTTGTTCCCTTACTTGAAAGATCAGATCCCAGTATAGCCTTGCCTACTGTGATTAGTGTAGCAGATGAGATATGGGAACCATGCCACACTCAGCAGCAAGGAACAGTTTCTCATCAGTCCAACATGGTTCCTACACAAATGTCTTTTTTCTAAGAGAAGTGAAAGTTCTCTTAGAAGGTAGAAGGTCTTCTGTCCTTTCCCCTCCCCACCTCCACTTAAATGTATGTCAAAGAAGCCTGAGAAACTTTTAAATTGTATTAGTGAAGGTTTCTTGTATTTTCATTAAAATCCTTAACACTTCAAAAGCGTGTTCATATGGGGAGTTCTAAATACATGCACAGTATGGGAACTGGAAGAATTTGTAAGGCTTCATTACATTAATCTAGCTGAAAATTATTGAAAGTAAATAAATAAACTTATGCCACATCTGTGACTTTCCAAATCATACTGTACACCTGCAGATTGCACAGATGATCTTTCCTCATACTCTGAAGGTCATATTTAATTCAATATAATTTGTGTAGCCCTAATACTACTTCAACATAGGTTTAACTGTTGTAGTCAAACTGGGTTTCAAAACAGAACAGGTAAATGTCAATTGGTCAAAATATATTTCTGGTAAAGACTTTCAAAGTCCAGGTTTGCAGTCATTGAGGCAGAAATCCTTTAAAACGAAATGTCTCTGATTTTCCAGGTAGCAAAGCATTTCAAAATTACTTTGAATAAACATAGTGCTATTGAATACTATATTTCAGCAGGAAAATCAAAGGTTACCTTTATATGAGAGAACAAATTAAAATGAAGTAGTTTACAATTCAAGTCATAGAACCACAGAATATGCTGAATTGGAAGGGACCCATTAGGATCGTCAAGTCCTTGGAGTGCCCTATGCAGGACACTCCAAGAATCACCTCATGCCTGTGAGTATAATCCAAATGCTTCTTGAACACAGGCTTGGTGCTGTTGCTTGCCCACTTCCCTGGGGTGCCAGTTCTGGTGCTCAACCACCCTCTGGGTGAAAAAATTTTTTCCTGATATCCAGCTTAAAGCTTCCCTGACTCAGCTTCATGCCATTTCCTTGAGTCCTGTCACTGGTCCTGAAAGTGAAAAAAACAGTGCCTGCCCCTTGTGAGTATGTTGAAGATGTCAATGATGTCTCCCCTCAGTCTCCTCTTCTCCAGGCTGAACAAACTAAGTGATCTCAGCCACTCCTCATATGGTTTCCCCTCCAACTCCTTCATCATCCTGGTTGCCCTCCTCTTGACACTGTCTAATAGCTTGACATCCTTCTTATGTTGCAGTGCCCAAAATTGCACACAATATTCAAGCTGAGGCCACACCACTGCAGAGCAGAGGTGGACAAACACCTCCCTCGACCAGCTGGCAATGCTTTGCCTGATATACCCGAGGGCAACCGTTGGCCCTCCTGGCTGCCAGGGCAGTGCTGACTCATATTCAGCTTGCTATCTACTAAGACCCCCAGGTCTCTTCCTGCAATGCTGTTTTCCAACTTCTCATTGCCTAGTCCATACACACAACCAGAGTTGCCCTGTCCCAGGTGCAGAATCTAGCACTTACCCTTTTTAAACTTCATATAGTGGCCGATTGCCCATCTCTTTAATTTGTCTACATCTCCCTGCAAGACCCCTTTGCCCTCGAGGGAATTGATGGACTCTCCTAATTTAGTGTTGTCAACAAACTTGCTTAGTATTTCTTTGAATTCTGCATCCACAACATTAGTGAAGATGTCAAAGAGAACTGCCCTGAGGATGGAGCCCTGGGGAACCCCAGTAGTTCAACAGATGCCAGCTGATGTTACCCCATTCACTATAACTCTTTGTGCCTGACCTGTGAGCCAGTTGCTCACTCATCACATAACACAGTTATCCAGCTGTAGGCTGGACATTGTGTCCAGAAGGATACTGTGAGAGACAGTATCAAAATCTTTGCTGAAGTCCAAAAAGAAATAAATATATCCCAAAGAGCAGAAACCTTGAAAGAGCTTGAACCACTTTGATTGACTGGTGCATTTATATCCTGAACAAATAACTCTTTGCCATTTGAAAATGCTCTTTTGTTCTTTATACCTCTTCTAAGTATTAAAATATGTTACAGCACATGAACACCATGAAAAATTTAACTAAATGTTAGCAACCTATTTCTGCAAAAAAGCTGTTCCTTCCAGCTAATTTAAACATAGCTTCAGGTTTCAGAACGAGGGAAGGGGACCACTGATATTGCCAAGGAAAAGATAGTTCCCATTTCAATAATCATGAGAGGTGAATTTTGAGAAATACAATCTAATCCAAATATTTAGTTCACTTTTCTGAATGTAGACACTTACAGATCTCTCTCAGAAAGACAAGTTGCCATTCAGACCTTTTTCCCCATATTAAGATGGTTGTGGATTAAGAAAAATAGTAGAGAGATTGTGGCTACTGATCTGTTTTGTTTTGTTTGTTTCATTTGCTTTTATTTCCATGTCATTACCCAGAATGCCAGTATCTGAATACTTGAAGTATTTAATTTCCATCATCCACTGTTTTAAATGTTCTGTATTTGCCAATGATTTATAATTCATACTCTATATTCTATTCTACTTAGAACAGCAGCTCAACAATGTGATAGTCATCCTTGGAGAATATTAATTGAAAGGACAGATGTAGTGAAATATTCAGAAGTTCTTTGAGATTAAAGATTGTGTTCTAGCCCTCCTGATATTCTCTGCAAGAAAAAGAAGAAAAGGAACTCGGGGATGAAATCGCCTGCCCACTAAATTCAGTTTGTAACTTCTTGCTTAATGGCAGGTTTTTGACTCATGCCTGAAAGTTAGACAATAGGACGAGTCTTACAAAATTTGTTTTGACAGAGATCTGGGAAAATACAAACCTGGGTGGTGGAGTGCTGTACTCCATGAATTACTAGGAAGTATAATAAAAGGTAAAATCAGTAGATGTCTGGATGAACACAATATATTGAGGAAAAATAACTGCAACTTTCCTCCAGGAAAATCATGCTTTACAATGGTTTTGGAATTCTTTGAGACAGTCATGCAGGTAAAGATGATCTAGGCTGTATAATCTCTTTTCACTTTACACAGAGATTAAACTGAGTTCCTTAGCAAAAGTTCCTGAAGAAGATAAGCAAGAGCTTAGATCTTAAGGACAAAATAGATGTGGAAAAAGGAAAGGGGAAGAGGAAAGGGAAGAGCAAAGTGAGTGAAGAGGAGAAAACTGAAGTGAAAAGAGTGGAAAGGAAGACAATTCAAGGCAAGGCAAGACCTAGTGACTGATTTTTACTTCAGGGGCTGACACTCTTAGAGTGCTTCAGGAGTCTGCTAGATGCAATGCTCATGTATATACTCATAAAGTATGGAAACGAGCGTGGGCAGTGACATGTTCAAATCTGCTTACGACTAAGTGCAATAAACAGGAGAGTTGATAGTGGAAAAATGGACAAGGCTGAATGACAGAGAAATGGAATTTGTGCAGTTAATAACAAAAGTATGAATATGGGAAAAATCTTGATTTCACATTTAACAGTCTAGGATTTTGACTAACTATAAGTACCTAGGATGAGGTCTCAGTTCTATTTTAGATAACTCCATGAAATTATGTTATCTGAAGTGACTAGTGATCTGGGGAAAAATAAAAAAT
>VWZD01008687.1:11350-22168 GCA_013396695.1 Sakesphorus luctuosus
CGCGGCCCGCGCTGAGCCCCGCCCGCCCCGCTCCGCCGCCGGGCCCGGCGCTCGCCCTGCCGCCCGCCCTTGGATGCCGCCGAGATGGGCAAGGTGCTGTCGAAGATCTTCGGGAACAAGGAGATGCGGATCCTGATGCTGGGGCTGGACGCGGCCGGCAAGACCACGATCCTGTACAAGCTGAAGCTGGGCCAGTCGGTGACCACCATCCCCACCGTGGGCTTCAACGTGGAGACCGTCACCTACAAGAACGTGAAGTTCAACGTGTGGGACGTGGGCGGCCAGGACAAGATCCGGCCGCTGTGGCGGCACTACTACACCGGCACGCAGGGGCTCATCTTCGTGGTGGACTGCGCAGACCGAGACCGCATCGACGAGGCGCGGCAGGAGCTGCACCGCATCATCAACGACCGGGAGATGCGGGACGCCATCATCCTCATCTTCGCCAACAAGCAGGACCTGCCCGACGCCATGAAACCCCACGAGATCCAGGAGAAACTGGGCCTGACCCGGATCAGGGATAGGAATTGGTATGTGCAGCCCTCCTGTGCCACCACGGGGGACGGACTCTACGAGGGGCTGACGTGGTTAACGTCCAATTATAAATCCTAATGGGAGAGGAACTATTTAGTCTACAAAGAATTAAAAAGAAACAAACAGAAAAAATTTAAAAAAAAACAAATTTACAAAAAAAAAATAAAAATAAAAATAACCCACGTGGCTTTCCAGAAGAATGATTCTCTACTGAAAAGTGAAAAACAAAAAGCATCCATAGGATTATGATCACCTTTCTGCCACCCTTTCCTCCCGCACCCTTGGCTGGATTCCTGTTCTAACTCCTCCTGCTTGGCGTGAGGATGCTCCGAGCTCGGCGTGGGACACCAACACGGGCAGCAGACGCTGTGCCAGACTGCCAGCAAACAGGGGAAGGACACATTGTAGACTTGCTAAGTAACTTTTTTTTGTTTGTTTTGTTTATTTTTCCCCCTCCCCGTCGCCCTTCGCTGGTTTGATGATTCTGGGGGGTGTCGGGGGAGGGGGTCCATCTTCAGTGTATGCTTTCTGGGTCTTACTTTTTTGATTATATATATATTTTTTCCCCCCTCTCTCTCACTTTGCTGTAGATTGCTACTTTTTTGCATTCCTGCAGGATATGTTGCTAGGTCGACTTCATCCAGTAAACTGAAAATTATTGCTTAAAATCAAACCGCAGTCTGTCTTTTTATATTAAGGACTTTTTTTTTCTTTAGTTTTTTTTTTTTAAAAAAACAAAAGTTCTGTTAATGTGTAACCAAGCAGTGACTCAGTCTGGCTCCACGGCTCGGGCTAACGAGGGGAATTCTTGCCTGCAGCGGCGGAGAGTGGGAATTCCACGCTTTGACGCGTGTTCAAAGTGCGTATCGGGCGCCGGGAATTGTCAGAACTGCTTTGGAATGTCAGCCGGGAAGTTGTGCCCCGTCCATCGCGCACGAGGAGGGACGCAAAGCACCTCCCCACACCCCACAGCAAACCACGAGCCTCGCTCGTAGTCCCAGGGCAGGTTTTTTTTGTCTTAAAATGACGTTTAGTTGCAGGTTTTTTGCTCCTTGGTGTCAGTTCCCCCCGCCCCGAGCGGAGGTTCCTGCGAGAAAACCTCGCAACGAGTTTTGCTTTAAATCGCAGATGTTCAGGCAAAAATCCAGCCCTGAGTTGCCTCTACCTTAAAAGGCTTCCTGAGCCTTTCCAGCAGAAAGGAGGAAGTTGTTGTTGTTGTTATTGTCCTTTTTCCCTGCTCGGCCCTGGGAAGGGGCGCGTTCCCTGCGGGCTCCGCCCGAGCGGGGGGCTCTGACACCAGGAATGGCCATTTGGAGGAAATCCCTCCCTGCTTTGGTTCTCCACGCCCGGGCTGAGCTCCGGGGGCCTCCCGAGGGTCCCGTGGGAGCCTCCCGGGGGTCCCGTGGGAGCCTCCCGGGGGTCCCGTAGGAGCCTCCCGGGGGTCCCGTAGGAGCCTCCCCGGGGTCCCGTAGGAGCCTCCCCAGATTCCTGGTGGTCGCTGTAGGAAAGGGAACTCTGCGGGATGGATGAGCGAGGCCCATTGAGGAACTCCCGGTGAGAGCGGGGAGGGCAGAGGCAGACAGAGAATCGACGCTGAATGTAAAACTTCCCTAATTAGTTCTTAAAGGGCAAGCAGCTCGTTAGCCATGTCACAGCCTGCAGAGGTGACTGGCCAATCAAACACCCCACCCAGGGCGAGGATTTGCATAAAAAACTCAATCAAGTATTAATTAACGCTGGGTGCACAAACTGTTCAAGCAGCTGGTTCTTATTCAGCCTTAAGGATTAACTTCAGATTTCCTCCAGGAGTTAAACTCCCGTGGGGAATTCTAGGAATGTATGCTACAAAACCAGAAGAAAATGGCTTTTATTTTCCTTTTTGTCTTTTTTTCCCTTATTTTTTGTTGGTTTTTTTTCCCAAGAATATGAGTTTTCCATGGAACTGGGGGCATTACACTACATTGCTGCATGGAGAGTACCTTGTGTGTGGAGCTCTTACCAAAGATGTGTGGGAAGACAAAAGTCCTGAATTCACCTCTGAAATCCAATGCTTTGCTCAAAGTCCTTTGGGAATATGGTTCCAAAATGACTTTTCTGGATGTGGGTTGCAAATGGGACTGGTGGGTTCTTGGTGCTAGAAGATAGAGCACTGATGGCCTTTGTTAATTAGGGAGTCTGGAGAAGCTCAATGTAGAAATAACTCTTCAATCTCAGCCCTAAAGAAGAGGAAGTGGGATTAGTTTATTTTAATCCAAGGCTTTTTGCCGTTGGAAAATCATTGCTCTATTTTCTGGCTTTTATTTCCTTTTTTTTTTTCCTGTTGCTGTAACTTAACAAACAAGTGTGGTGGTATAAAAAACTTAAAAAAAATACACAAGAATATGGTTACTGTTTTCTTCTGGAGCATCAATAAAATAGCCAAGCACAAAGTAAATGCCTAAACTGGAAAACTTGAAGCTCTATTAATGGCTCTTGAACTTTCTTAAACCTGTTCTCAGTCAACACGAAAACTTCAGTACCTTCATTTGTGTCTGGGTTGGTTTCTGTGTCTCCAAGCGCTGGGGCAGCCTCTGCATTAAGTTGACTCCACGACTTTGTATTCCCTTTGTTACTCTGTTTTTGTAGGTGAAAGGAAACTGCTTTTGCTTCTGGAATTTTTTTAATGTCTTTTTCTGGGAGGGGGAGGGAGAAAAGGAGGAGGGAAAGTTACTGACAGATGTGGCGGGGGCGCCAGAAATAAAGGGCCGTCGGTGCCGAACAGACCCACAGGTTTCACTTCCAACACGGCCTTTCTGGGCTGTGGCTGAGCCTCCCCACGGGGCAGTGGCTCCCAGGCAGGATAAAGTGGGAATCCTGTGCCAAAGCCCGGGATTCCCAGCCCCACCTGGAGCTCCGAGTGCGTCGCTTTGTGTCCGTGTGAACTCTGTGGAGTCAGTTCTGGATGGCGTCGAGTGGTGTGTGGTCAGTGACTGAGTCTGTGATCCCCCCGACTGGAAAACCAGGAATTCTGTGTTCCCAATATGGCTGTAGTGTTGGTAAAGAACTCATAAGCAGAAAATAAAGCAATTACACAGCGGAGCTCTCCTGGTACTTTGCTTATATTTCATTACGAGAAACAGAAAGGGGCAATCTGGTGCTGCTGAGCAAAGAGGGCTCTGTTTGGATCAACCAGTTTGGGAGCCTGGCTGTAGTTCCTTGGAGAGTCAGATGAGGGGCTGGTTTTCTAAGTGGAAAAAGATGGGGCTTCTTTAAAACCCCACTTTGATAATCCTGAGCAAATTTTAGTGTCAGATGTAGGGAATTTGTGCCAGTGCCCCGTGACGTGGGAAGGAGTTGCTGCTGTTGTTCCATGGAGGGAATTGCTTGGAAAGGGAGGAGAGGAGGCTGGGGCAGGACTTGATGGACCAAAGGGCTGCTGAGTGACCTGAGGTGTGTGTGGAGTGACAGGTGTGACGTGGGGACTCTGTGGAGCCCCAGCAGGACAAGGGTGAGTGAGGGAAGGACTCGGGCAGGTGCTGGGGCTGAGGGAGGGCCGGGATGGGAGCGGTGGGATATGGATACTGTGACAGCTGCCATCCCATGGGACAGGCAGGGGCCAGCCTGGGGCAGTGCTGGCACTGAGGGGGCTCCCACAGCTGCAGGTGAGGAACTGTGTCCTTGTTGCAAAGCTGCTGGGAACCCTCTGGAAGCCTCATCGTTACTTGGTCGAGTCAGTGCCATCCCTGCCCATGGCAGAGCGTTGGAATTAGGTGGTCTTTGAGGTGCCTTCCCACCCAAACCAATCCATGATTCCATGATTATCCAGCCAGGTGGGAGTACCTGGGCCCAGGGGTGGTGGATCTTCTGCAAAGCCTTCCTGGGCGTTCAGCTCAGTCTGCCTGGATGTCAGCTCAGGGTGTGGCCGTGTAAATGAACTTACTCTGACTTAATTAAGCTCCTGAGGGTTGGCAGACAAGAGGGGCAAACCCGTGTCTGTTGCTGTGGTGGTGAGTCATGGCTCAAGGTGAGCGAGACTCCAGCCTGGGCCCTGACTCATGCTGGGCTCTGCCCCTGTCACAGGGCCCTGGTCCTCATGGACAGGGCTTGGAAAAACTGTGCCTGCCATTCCTCATGGGAATTACCCTGCTAATCCAAGTCCTCCTAAAGGAATGTGTCTTGCTTTGAAAACATCATCCAAACAGCTGGCACAGGGTCTGTGAGAGCTGGTGGTGCTCCTGAGGTTATGTCCCTTCTGAATGGGAACTGGGGATGGGAAAAGCAACTGGAAGCAGTGGAGAGCCTGGTGGCAATGGGAAAAGCAACTGGAAGCAGTGGAGAGCCTGGTGGCAATGGGAAAAGCAACTGGAAGCAGTGGAGAACCTGGTGGCAATGGGAAAAGCAACTGGAAGCAGTGGAGAGCCTGGTGGCAATGGGAAAAGCAACTGGAAGCAGTGGAGAGCCTGCTGTGGAGTGTGGCAGCAGCCCTGGTGTGAGCTCTGTGACTCAGACTTCCCCCTAAAGCATCACTGTGCTCCTTATCTTGGATTGGCTTCTCGTATCTGTCGGGCCTGAAGGGCTCAGCCTGTGGCATCTGAAATCCCCTCGGCTTTGGAGCTTTCTGGAAGGCACAAAAAGCAGCTTCCCCCTCCCCTCGTGGGGAAGAATCAGCCTCCAGGGGCTGTTGGTGAGTGAGTGTCACCTCTGCTGACTCACCCAGTTCCTCCTCTGGGGTCCCTGTCCTGTCTGTGTGTGGGAATTAGAGTGGAGCAGAATCCAGGCTGAGATGGAGCCCCACAGAATCACAGAATGATAGAATGGATTGGGTTGGAAAAGACCTCCGAGATCATCAAGTCCAACCCTTGGGCCAACTCCAGTCCCTTTACCAGATCATGGCACTCAGTGCCACGGCCAAGCTCAGCTTAAAAACCTCCAGGGATGGGGAATCCACCCCGTCTCTGGGCAGCCCATTCCAATGCCTGAGCACTCTCTCTGCAAAGAAGTTTCTTCTGCTCTCCAACTTCAATTTCCCCTGGCAGAGCTTGAGCCCCCCGTGCCCCCTTGTCCTATTGCTGAGTGCCTGGGAGAAGAGACCAACCCCCACCTGGCCACAACTTCCCTGATGTGGCACTTCCAGACAGTGCTGAGGTCACCTCTGAGCCTCCTCTTCTCCAGCACAAACACCCCCAGCTCCCTCAGCCTCTCCCCACAGCACTTGTTCTCCACTCCCTTCTCCAGCCTCGTTGCTCTTCTCAGTTGGATTGGAAGAGACCTCCGAGGTCAAGTCCAACCCTTGATCCAACCCTACTGTGATCACCAGCCCAGGGCACGGAGTGCCCTGGGCTGGTGATCACAGTAGGGTTGGATCAAGACATGTTGGATTCTCTGTCCCTGGAGGTGTTTAAGAGGACACTCAGTGCCACATCCACTCCCTTCTCCAGCCTCGTTGCTCTTCTCTGGCCCCGCTCCAGCCCCTCAATCTCTTTCCTCAACTGAGGGGCCCAGAACTCAACACAACACTCAAGGTGTGGCCTCACCAACACAGAGCACAGGGGAGCACCCAAGGAGCAGAATGGGGTGATGTTGGCCCTGTGGCAGCTCAGGAGGGTGCAGGGCTGAGTCAGAGCACCAGCAGCTCGCAGGGAGGGTGGTTTGCACCGGCGGGAAATGGGAGGTGTGATGGGTTGTCCAGGAAGTGGTTCTGCTCTTGCTTAAGAACAGGTATCTCTGCCCTCCTTAGAAAAAAGGAGGGGGAAAAAAGAGTCACGATGTGACTCATTTGCTGAGTCTCACAGCGGTTTAACAGGCTCTGGCTCTTGCTTTGCCTCTCAAGTTTTCCCTTCCAGAGGGTGCACTTCGCTCCTCTGCTCCTGGTTTCTTTAGTCTCGTCTTCCAGGACATCTTTAGTCAGGAAAATATTTCAGCAGGGTTGGATGGGTGGGAAGTGAGATGGAAATTGGTGATGCTTGGAAATTGGTAGCACTTTAAACACTTTGTTTCCCTTAGGAGGGCCTCCAGCAGCTCCTGGGTCTGTACAGGATCCCTGTGCCCCCAGCTGCCCTTCAGTGGGTGAAAACTCCCTCTGTGGCTGAACAGAGGAGGGGAGGGAGCCAAGGTGGAGAAAACAGCCTGAATTGGTGTCTGGGAGGGTGGGCAGGCCCTGGCACAGGTTGGGCAGAGAAGCTGTGGCTGCCCCATCCCTGGGAGTGTCCCAGGCCAGGTTGGACAGGGCTTGGAGCAGCCTGGGCTGGTGGGAGGTGTCCCTGTCCATGGCAGGGGTGGAAGGAGGTGATTTTTAAGGTCCTTTTTTGGGGATTCTGGTCTATGAGCTCCTGAAATTGTCCCCATGTCTGTGCCTGGAATGGATTCCTTGTTTGAACTCTAATGGGGGTAACACCACCTGGGCCAGGCACTGGCTTCATCCTGAAGCTTCTGGTGGAGCAGGAGGGGAGGTTTTTTCTCTCAGCACTGCAAGAGATGAAACCTCAGGGAAAGCTGCACCAAATGCTGCATTGATCCAATGGTTGTTTGGCTGGTTTATGGGAAAGCACTTTTATATCCCGTTTTGGAGGGCCAAGGAAAGACCTCAAGGCAGCGTTCAGAGCTTCTGCAATTACAGGAGAGTAGGACAGATGGGGTGAGCTGGTTGGGAGGAGCAAGGGGAGCATTTCCCCAGGATTTTCTAGAGCTGTTTGAGAGGCCCCTATTGCTCTCCACACTCCTGAGCTGCAGCAACGCTCCTGAGGGCCCATCAGAGGAAGGACCTGCCTGGATGGAGGAGCAGAGGGAAGCACCCAGGGCTGTCCTGCCCCCAGATACCTCTGCCCTTCATTTCAAGCTGGTGTTTGGAGAATGAGCTCGCCCCATCACAGGTGGGAGCTCCAGGGTTTGGTGCTGACAGCTCCTGACTCCTGGCTGGGCGCTCGCTCCGCAGGGATCCGCACTCTGCCCATGGGATGTGGGATTGTGTGGTCCTCGTGCTGTCAGTATTGGCTGGGTTTGCCCTGAGGAGCTTTGTGCCTTTCCCCTTGGGAAATGGGGGCTGTGGTGGGGCAGCACAACCCCGTGGCTGGTCACTTCCAGGGACTGGGATGTGCCAGTGCAGTTATAACTTCACATCTGCCAGGATGCCTCTCCCACAGGGCTGGATTAGTCTGGGGCTCAGCCAGCTCTCTGGGAGCTTCTCCCATCCCATCCCTGTGGCTTTCAGGCTGCTGCCCTGGCTGTGACCAACTCCAGCACGCCCCTGGCTCCATGGAGAGCAGGGAAGCAAGGATTTGGCTCTGCCTTTCCCTCTGGAGCAAGTCTGTCTGTTCAGCGTTCCAATTCCATGCCATGTATCACAGAGGAACTCACATTTTCAATATAATGAGTTTTTTGGGCTGTGGTGACCCACTCCAGACTAGTTTCATGCCAGCACAGAAAATAAAAGCATTTTGAGGGGCAGGTGAGGGGCAGCAGCAGCACAGACCCTGCTGGTGTGCCCAGGGACTCGTTACTGCCTGGCACAAAGGTTTGGGATGAGCTTTCCCAGCACCTGCCCGCTGGAAAATGAGCCAAGCTCAGCAGGGCTGGTGTGGGAGCCACTGAATCTCTGCCAATGAGCTGTCCCTGGATTTCACTCTGGCTCATCTTACAGCCTGAGACTCCTTAATGACTCCAAAGTCCTCCAGCCCTTGCCTCCAAACATCCTGAGCTGTGAGCCAGGATCACCGTCCAGGCTGGGATCTGGGAGCTCCTGCAGCTCCAAAGGCTCTGCCCCAGACCTGCTCCTGGTCACACTGGCTGGGCATTCCCTTTGGGGAGGGCTGGGAATGCTGCAGACTAGGGCAGGGATGTGTTTTCCTTTAAGGAACACTGCCTGGCAGCTGCAGTCTCAGGCTCTCACTCCTGCCCTACCTGTTTGGCCGATTCCCCTGCAGGAATCCTCCCCTGCCTTTCCTCCTTCATGGGAGCTTTTAACCACAGCACCAACACTGCCCAGCTTTTGTTTCCATCCTGGCCCTTGTGATTTTGGAAGGGGAATGAGTCTCCTCACAAGGACAAGCTGCAGCTTTTCCACCCTGTTTGGAGCTGCCTGTGAGTTTCCCTGACCCAAGGCCTCCCGCTCACAGCCTGGACCCTCCTGCTCTGCTGCTCCTCTCCTTGCTGCCTTTTGCCTGTGCCACTTTCCCCAGCCCTGCTGTTCCTTGGGGCACCAGGTGCTCCACAGCTCCTCCTTCCCCTCTCCAGAGTCTCCACAGAGTCTCCAGCACTCCTGCTCCTGGAAACGCTGCCAGCGGTGGAACTGGTTCATCACGTTGACACTGGAGGAGTTCTGGCATCCCAGCGGGACCTGTGGATTAACTCCTTCAGGTGTTGGCCCAGCTCATGCACAGTCAGTAGCCAGGCTGCTTGTGGGCCTGTGGAAAATCTGGAGCTTCCCAACACTTGAGGGCTTATGAATTGATGTCTCTCCTTGCAGCTCCTCCTCCCCTGGGTTGCCAATTACCCACGGGCACTCCACGGCAGATCCGGAGTATTTTGCCGCCGGTTCCGTAGTCTGGAGAAGAGGCCTCCGGGACCCACAGCTTCCTCCTGGGATCTACCCCACCTCCAAAACCCAGGTGCTATTTAAGGCCTTGTATCCATGGATGTGTTTTAACATCTGCCAAGTCCCTGACATCCCCAGGTTGCCAGAACTGCACCGTGGCATTGAGGAAGGCTCCGGGATATCCGTGGGCAGGTGGGGCCGGAGCAGCCCCATCCCAAACCTGCAGCTCAGGCTGGAGCACTCGCAGATGGCACACAGGGAGGGAGAGGTGACTCATGGACATTCCATATCCTGCAGCTCAACATCCCAACGGCACATCCAGCCGGCTCCATCATTCCTGGTTTTCTTTTGCCTCTGGGTGCAGGAGAAAATTGGGGAAGGCTATTGCGGTAGCTGGGATGCTCCTGGGGGAGGCAGGGGGTGGGAGCTGCGGGAATGGGAGGACAGAGAGGCAGAGCAGTGCCTGGGGGACATTTATTTCCATGGGTTCCATTGGCAAAGCCTGGATTGCCACATCCCATCCCGCTGAGTCTGTGCCGGTGGAAGGCACTTCCAGCGCCGTCGGGTCCCAGACAACTCTTTCCCATCCCCTCTGATTGTTCAGGGCACTGCAGAGCTGTTGTTGTCAGAGCCTGTTCCCCATTTTGGAAATATAATTGGAATTATGCAAATTCCAGTGAGGCACCGGGAGTGAGTGACACACTCGGAGAACAGCACAGCTCCGGAGCTCATGGAAGCCTCAGCCATCCAGGGGGATCTGAGGGCTCAGCCCCAATCCTGCTGCAGCTCCTGAGCACCCATCCTGCTCCAGGGATTCCCAGCAAACAGCAGAGCTCAGTGGGAACACCCAAGTGCTGGGAGCAGTGACACCGTTGTTTGGCCATGCTGGTGTTGCCAAAATTCCTGTTGGTCACGTTGGTGTTGCCAAAATTCCTATTGGTCACGTTCTGGAGCTGTTTTGGGGATGTGGGATGCTGAGCTTCCCAATGGGAATTCAGAGGGCTGTTTGGTGAGAGCAGGGAGTGGACTCTGGAGCTCAAGGCTTGAGGGATGGGAGGGTTGGAACTCTCCCACCCTCCAAAAACCACCCTGGCCTGATCCATGTGTGAGGGTGAGGGATGGCACCTGGATCCGGCTATGATTCCAGCCAGGAATAGGGTTTGGGAACTGGGAGCCAGCCCTGGCTGGGGGAGGTGCCCAGATGCCCTTTGACTGGGCCGTGCTGGTGGGAGAGGTGACAAAGTCCAGGCTCCTGGAGCAGCTGGATCCATGTCATGGGCACAGATCCCGGGAGGGGCTCCATGCACGGACAGCCCTCACACCACACAGAGTCCTGCAGGGAGATCTGCGGGAGGGAGGAGGGATTTTTCCGAAATAAAAGCTCTTCCCTCTGCCCATCTCAGCCTTTCCAACCGCGTGTCCCGCAGAGGTTCCTCTTTTAGCACCACAACTCCCCACAAAAAAAGCCCTGACTGCAGCATTCCTGGGGGCTGCAGCTTTCCTGGGGGATACAGCATTCCTGGGGGATACAGCTTTCCTGGGGGATACAGCATTCCTGGGGGATACAGCTTTCCTGGGGATACAGCATTCCTGGGGGATACAGCATTCCTGGGGGATACAGCTTTCCTGGGGATACAGCATTCCTGGGGGATACAGCATTCCTGGGGGATACAGCTTTCCTGACGATACAGCTTTCCTGGGGGATACAGCTTTCCTAGAGGCTGCAGAATTCCTGGGGGATACAGCTTTCCTGGGGGATACAGCATTCCTGGGGG
>VWZD01008687.1:22462-38434 GCA_013396695.1 Sakesphorus luctuosus
TTCCTGGGGGCTGCAGCTTTCCTGGGGGCTGCAGCATTCCCACCTCGCTGCAGACAAGGCTCTTCCCAGCCTCCTTCCCTCAATCTTTTCCGGTCTGACCACATGGCCAAGGAATGTATGTGCACATACAGCGTGTCTGGAGCAAGTTAAGTGCCAGCAGCCAGGCTTTGGGGAGGAAAAAATGATGTCCAAGCTGCTGCTTCCCCAGTTCCCTTTGGATCTGGGATGTGGATCCATGTGCTGCTCCGTCCCAGCCCTGCCTGCGATGGTGGGTGTGTGGCAGCGATTTCTGCCTCTCCACGGTCAATAAAGCCTTGGCCAAGTGGAACAAAACTATTAAATCCGGTTAGTTGGGAAGGGAACTAATAAATAAACGGGGCTGGGACAGAATCCCAGGGGATCCAGCGTGTCCAACAGGTTGTCAGCAGCTCCCCGGGAGACACAAAGAGGGTCGTTAGGAAAGCAACTAATGCAAGCCCTGGAGCTGCTTCCCAAAGACACAAGGAAATCCAGACTCCAGCTGTGCTGGCATGGCTTGTCCTGGCAATGCCCTGTCCTTGCTGGGAGAGGGGAGTACGTGGCGTGTTTGTTTGTGGGCTCCATTTTTGGAGAGTTGGGAGTTTGGCGTTTTCCAGAGGGTCCAAAACTTCTCCATCAGCTTTTGTGGGATCTGTGTTGCCCTTTCCCTCCCTCCACAATATACCTGGAAAAGGCCACCTAGAATGGCATCCCACCTCTGCCAGGCTGGGATGCTCCCAGAGCATCTTTGCAGCCCAGCTGCTTTGTCAGCTCTTGGAAAAAAGAATGGGCTGATGTTCCTGTAGCAGAGCCAGCCCTGAACACTCAGCTTGGCTGTGGGCCGTGCACGGGGCCGTGGTCAGGCTGGAGCTGGAAGCAAAACCCCTTCAAATGTGGATCTGAATTAGATCTCAGCCTAATTCTGTGCTGGAGGAGCTCAGGGGAAGGAAAAAACCCCAAGGATTGCTGCTGGCTCCAGCTGCAGAGATTCATATCTGTGTATTCATATAGCTATACATATCTTTTATATATATATATATATGAATAGATTGCAAAGGTTTATCTATATTGCTGGTCAGTGGATCCCAGATTTTATGGATTCAGTAAAGCTGAAGACACTACACATTGCAGAATCCCAGAATGGTTGGGGTTGGAAGGGACCTTAAAGACCATTTAATTCCCACCCCCTGCCATGGGCAGGGACACCTCCCACCAGCCCAGGTTGCTCCAAGCCCTGTCCAACCTGGCCTGGGACACTCCCAGGGATGGGGCAGCCACAGCTTCTCTGGGCATGGCAAGAAGAAAAGGCTCTGATGTGGCTCCTGGTGCCAACATGTGATTTTTTGGCACACACCCCATCCCTCCTGGTTTGTGGCAGACTCAGGGACTGAATCTGGGCATTTCTGCCCTTTCCTTACATGAGTGGGAAGCCTTGGGAGCAGCTCCCACCTCACAGCCTGTCTCACCAGTCCCCACCTCCCCAAAATATCCCCTCCACAAGGCTCTCACAGCCCAGGCTGCCCTGACAGCACTCACAGGGCGTTGCCTGTGGGCCTTCCCACTGAATTATATATAACACTTGGGTTTGGGGTGGGTTTTTTGGGAAGGAAATCCGTTGCCAAGCAATAGAGCTGTGGCCTGGCTTTCTCTTCCCAAACCGAGCCCGAAAAGCATCTGCAAATATCCAAGACTTCTGCAGTGGGGTGGCAGGAGGCTGGATCACGGGAATGTGGTGGAAAAGCTGCTGCTGAGGTTGGGAGAAGGTTTCCCTTTCCTTTTCCAGAAGCTGCCAAGTTGAAGGTGGAGAGGTGTTTGATCCTGGAGGCTGCATGAGGTATGTGGGATCCTGAGAAATCCCAAGGGGTCTCATGGGGGGAGCAGCAGTGAGCTCTGCCTATGCATTTACACCCAACATGTGCACAGTCTCCTGGACACTGTGCCTTGTAAAAAAAGTCAGGTTTTTCCCCAAAATAAGGGTGGGACCAACCCCAACGGGTGGTCAAATCTTGGCACAACAAACTGGAGCATGAAATTCCACCCCCACTCCTCAATCCATGGTGGGTGTAGATTATTGAGAGGGTCAAACCCGACCCACACCCACCCCTGGGGAGCTGGCAGTGCCCATTTGCCTCCTTGGAGAAGCTCCAGTGGGAACGACGGTGCTGATTTGGTGCCTGAGCCCACCCTGGTGCTGACGAGTGTCACCTGTGCCAGGTGGTGCCACAGCTCTGCTCCAGGCCCAACACAGACTTGCAGCAGAGTTTTGTCTCCCAGCAATCCAGAGGGACACCAAGTTTTCCTGATGTCTTGCCCAGCTGTGCAGCTCCGGAGGGAAATCCCACCGGCGCGTTTTCCTCATTAGCCGCTGTCACATTTTCCAGACAGTGCCAGGCGCTGATTTGCATCACCAGATCACAAGGATGTGACCTAATTAAATTGCAGCTCTTTTCAATATGATTTTCATACACGGGGCTGGGCTTTTTTTTTTTCTTTGGACCTGTGGAACCAGCTGTCCCAGCAGGGATGTTTGGGGCTTGGAATGGAAGAGGAGAAAACATGGGAATTCCCAGTGGGAGCGGCTGCGGAGGCGAGCCCTGGGGTCTCTCCAAAGTTTGATTCACAAGAGTGGATTTTTTAATATTTATTGCAGACTTTTTATTATTATTTATGCAGAGAGGAACATGGTTCTCCCATCCCTCTTTCCTAAACACAGCAGGATTTAGGGCATGCCAGGAAGAGGGGTAGGAGAACCTGGGATGAACTGCATCCCTCCTGGACCAAACATCCTTCCCAGGCTCAACTTGGGGCCTTACAAAGTGCTTCCAGCCAAGGCAGACCCATCAAACCCCACCAATGCTCCTCAGCATAAGGCAAATCCAACCATTCCTTGAACCCAGACCTCCCCAGGAGTGTCTTAATCCCTAAAAAAAACATTACTTTGAGTCTTAACTTTCCCTTGGAATGACCCACTTTGGGGGCGAGGGGAACACGTTTCCAGGGAGGGTATTCCGGGTGTTTTCTTGGCTGAACAAGCAGGATCCCCTCCATTTTCCCGTTGCTATGGTGAGGGGGAGAGCTGGGATTTTTGTGCATGGGTTGGTGGATCCAGCCCGTTCTGCATGGCTGCCTTGCCCTCCAATTAATTAAGGGCATTCTTCACTTCCCCTCGCAATTAGCATAAAGAAAACCCAATTAACTCCCGCATGGTGGACGCCGTGAAACACTCCCGTTCTCTGGGAGGGAAAATCCTGTTGACCAGAGACATTGTCCTGCTGGACACAGACCCCAGGCTGGTTCCCAGTGCACCCCCTGGCCACCTGCTGGACCCCATCCCTAGGGAAGCTCCAGCTTCTCCCTGAGGGAATCACATTCTCAGCTTTGCCAAACACACTGATGTCAGGGTTCAGCTGTGAACTGGGAATTTGGGTGGAAAAGGAGATTTGGGTGGAAAAGGAGATTCCTTGAAGCTTTCTGGACACCCTCAGGCTGGTGCCTGTGCGTCCCCTCTTCCTGCTGCTCCCAGGCTTTGCCAAGAGCCCGGAGCACAGGGTTCTATCTGTTCTGCATTGTGGGCTCCACCTGTAATCCCTGCCATGAGGTGCAGCAGGTCTTACCTGTTCCTGGGCTGCTCCAACCTGCCCTGCCTGGCTCAGGCTGCTCCCAGCAGCTCCCTGGCTCCTCCTGGGCCCTCCAGGTGGATTTGGGTCCTGTGTGACCAGGGTGGTGCCGGCCACAAGGACGAGCCATGCACTCTCCAGGTTTCCAAAATAAATACGGGAACACCTTCCTGGTGGGGGAGGATGGCAGTGCCCTGTGGAGACAAGGAGTGACTTGTGGTACTGGCTCCTGCTGCATCACCAAATTGCTGAGATTTGTCCCTGGAATTCCCTGTCACTGCCACAGCAGGTTGAATTGTCCTGATGTGTCTGTCATTCCAGGGGATGTCAGGGCAGTCTCTGAGCAGGGAGGTGACCTGGTGACTTCCAGCTACCGTCTGATGTCACTCCCTTGCCTCCACCACCTTCTCCTGAATTTCACTTTTCCAGAAGACCAGCCATGCTCTGACTGGTGTATCAGCGCTCAGATGCCCTGGAGAAGACCCAGTGCCCTCCCCAAGCCTGGAATTGCCAAAAATCCCAAGTGCCAGCAATACCACAGTTTCTTTTTGCTATTTTAACATGAACTAGGAGTTTATACCCAGAGCACTGGGCAAACCCTGGGGTGGGGGTGTCCTCTCCAGTGGGATTGGCAGGTTGGGCAGCAGGATGGCCGATGCCCAGAGGATTTGGGGAGCTCATTTCCCACTCATTTCCAAGGAAATGAGGCATTTCAGGTGCTCTGGCAGAGCAGGAGCCTGTGGCAGGGCAGGGGTGTCTGGGGAGCCCCCTGTGAGGCTCCTCTCCCCATGTGGGGCTGAAACCCTCACCCACAGTCCCTTTATTGGGCATTTTTGGTGTTTCCCACCCACCGGGAACCTCCAGCTGCTGGGAGCAAAAATCTCATCCCCTTCCTGAGAATGTCTCACCCCCTCACCTCACCTTGGGGTCCCAAAGACCCCCTGTCACATGAAAACCCCACACCCCCTATCCCAGGAAGGGCAGGATCCAACACTGGGTCAAGACCAGCAGCTGGCCAGGGTTGGGAAGGGCAGCCCTGGGACATGTCTGGCTGCTGTGGAATTCCACAGGACATCGGGAAAGGATGACTCCATGGTTTGCTGCCAAACTCGAGGAGTGCACAGGCTAGGACACAGCCCCTTCCCGTCATTTGGATGAAGACAAAGCAGCACTTGGAGCATCCTGTATCCTCAGCCCAAGGAGAGCCAGTGGTTTGTCCACGGAGAAAGGAATCCCAAAGCCCCCCATGGCCATCCCCGGGGCCACCCACGGCGCTGCCACAGGCGGTCGCAGCGACCATCCCGAGCACCCTTCCAACCCTGTCCTGCCAATAATCCCCCGGGACAAAAGACCCCGAGGGCAGCTCCCGCCCCCGCCAGTAATCCCTCCCCTGTTCCCTAATCCCCAGCCCTTCTGTCACAGCGGCCAAATCCAATTAACCGTGCAGGGATCACACTCCACCCTCCCAGCCCGGTGGGGCTTCAAACGGAGCCATCCTCGGGATGGCACCACTGGGGGTGAAGAGGAGCCATCCCTGCCCTTCAGTGGGGTTTATTCCTAAAACAAAAGGACTTTGTGAGAGCTGGGAGCTGTGTCTGGGCAAGGTGTGAGGGAGGGGAGCTGGTCTTGGACTTGGGGTCTTTGTTCTGCTCAGGGTGACTCTTTTTTCCCCACTTTCCCAGTTGGCTTGGTTGTGGTACCAGCTTCCAAACACCCATGTGGGTCCCACCAACCTTCCAAGACCAGAATCAGGGTTTGCCATGAGCCTCTGAGCTCCATTTCATGTCTGGTTGCAGAGGAAGATGCTCTGGTCCTCTCCTCTGACCTGGCACAAGGGATGGATGGGGATGGGAAGGATGGTTTCCAACCCAGCCACAACTCCCAAGGAGCTCTTTCTTGTGATCTGATCTGCCAAAAAAATAACAAAGGCTGATGATGGAGGTGCCACAAATTCAGGACAGTCCCACTGAACCCCCAGCAGGACCAGGTTGCAGCCAAATAAACACCAGCTGTTTGGATTTGCAGGCTTGGCCAGGATGGACTTGAGCTGCAAGATCAGGATGTGAAATCAGGTATTTTTGGGATGGGAAGCTCAAGAGATAGAAAGAAGGAGGGTGGCAAGCAGGAAGGGAGGGTGCAGAGGTGCTGGGAAGGGGGTTTGGTGTGGACCACCAGGGGTTTGCTGCCAGGGAGACACGGCTTTTCAGGGCATAGGTAGGGGGGAAAGATGAACAAATAAATGATGGTTGGACTCAGGTATCTGCAGAAGGATCAGGCAGTGCCTTAAATGAGGTGGAGAAACATGTGGAGGTGGAAGTTGAGTCCAAGGGGACGAGGTCCAGCCAGCCAGGGGACAGCTGCAGGTGGCACGTCAGCAGCTGCTCCAAGACCTGAGCTAATGTTTAGCTTTGGACTTTGCCCAGTTGTCCAAGGGGCAAAGGAGGAGGAGGAGGACAAGGGCAGGAGACCCATGTGGGGTGGAGTGTGGCCTGGAGCTGGCACAGTGCCCAGCACTGGGACTCCTGCACGAGCTCCAGCTCAGAGCAAGGTGATTCTGGTTGTGATTCCAACCACTCTGGTCCTGGTTCAGCAGGACACTCCCTGAGGAGGCCTTGCTGAGCTCCTCCCTGTAGCTCAGCTCTTCCTGATGTGTTTTATTGCCAACACACCAGGCTCCAGAGGGGTGTTTGCAAGGGCTGCACTACGGGAACAGTCATGGAAACACCATCATGGACAGAGTGGCATCACTGACAGGGCTCCAAACGTGTCCCCAGCACTGGCACAGGGCTGAGCACATCCCTCTGGCCTGGATAACCCACCTTGGGAGGTGCCTTGTCTCAATTTCAACCCCCTTCTCCTGGGATGTAATTAAGGACATGCCTATTAATTGCTGAGTCACATCAGCCCGTCCCTGTCACCACTGGCCCTCCCTGGGCAGCTCCCGTTGGGCCACAGCCACGTGTTCCCTCTCCATCCCCTTCACCCTGCAGCATCCCAAACCTTCACATTCTGAGTTCTACCTTCCCAGGCAATTTCGCACAGCAACATTCCCCAATCCCAGATTATTCTAATGACACCGTGGAAGAGCTAAAAATAGGAGAAAGGCATTTTCTGCCTCTCCCCCACCAGGCGCTGCCAGGAGCGCGGGGACGGCAACGGGAGCCTCCGAGGTGTTTGCAGGGAGAGTATCACACCTCCCCTTTCCCTTCCCAGCCCTGGATCTTTAAATATCTGGCCCAAATCCACACGAGCCTGGAGTTTCTTAACTCCTTCCTTGCACTCCAATCCCAAGGAAATTGGGCACCTAGACGGGGTGGAGGGGATGGGGTGGTGGGTGCAAACACTGCAGGAAGCACCGAGCCTGCAGCAGTGACTCAGCACGGTGTGGGCGTGGGGATGGGGTGGAGGGGCAATCCCGGCTTCCCTGGGGACCTCCCAGCTCCTGTGGAAACCTCCCAGCTCCTGCTGGATCCACAGCATCCACCTGCCCCATCCCACTCAGCTTCCTCTCCTGCCTGGGCTCTTGGAGGCCTCAGGGTCCCACAAGTGTTGGGAAACACTGTGGGAAGCAACCTCTGAATCCATGCTGCTCTCCCAAAAATGTACATCCCAAAAGAGGGATGTACTCCCGCCAAAAAAATGGTACACTTCCCCAAAAAGTGATGCCCTGCCTGAAAACCAGCCATGCTGGATTTAGCCCCTGAACATGCCAGGCACAGGGAAGGGGGTGTTCCAGATTATTTCTAGTTTATTTTTATTTAGGACATCTTATGGATCCCACACTCACCGAGGGTGGCTGGAGCCTGGGAATCCACAGGGAAGCACGGAAAATATCCCTCCTCATGGTGTTGCCATGGTGACCCTCAGGTGGGTCCAGCCTGGGCTGCTGGGCTGGGCAGGGGGAGGAAAAACAGTCACCACCAACTTTATCTGCATCTTCAACCTGCCCCGGGAACAGATACGTGCATCACCCTGGACATGGAAACTGGCATGTGGGCATGGATGCTTATGGGCAGGCAAGGAGCAGCCAGGCACACATCCATCCCCAGCAGGGACACAACTGTTTTCCCCTTGGGATGCACAGGTCCAAGCCAGAGGGGGATTATCCCTCTGCTCCAAGGCCCTCGGGCCAGGATTCTGCTGATCCCGAGGCAAGGCCAAGTGGGGAGAGAAGCAGCAGGTCCTGCCCCACCGCGGGCACAGACACGCGCCTGGAACTGCGCTGGAGCGGAGCAGAGCCGATGAGTCAGAGGTTTCGGGCACAATGGGAAGCGCGGGCTCAGCAGGGATGGGGACATGCAGGGACAGGGACACGCCGGCACGGGGACGTGCCAGGATGGGGCCACAAGGCAGTCAGGGCTGCATCATCGCCCTGAGCAAACCCTCCTCCAGGGCAGGGTGAGGAACAGCAGGAAGAAACGTGGCTTTTCTCCGCCTGGTCGCAGGGAGAGGAAGGGAAAGGGGGAACTGAGGGCAGGGAGATGGCCCTGCCACGTGTCCTGCCGGCAGCCGGGCAGGGGGATGTCCTGCACTTCCCAGCCGGCTCTGGCAGGGCACCAGGAACCACATCCCAGCTCGGCAACAGCCGACTGCGGCCCGGCTGCTTCCCCAAGGCCACTTCCCTCCCGCCCACTCCTGCCTCCTCAGCTCCGCAGCCTTTTCCTTTTTGTGACACATCCCCAAAAGCAAACCCAGAAGTGTAAGAGGAATAAGAAAACACCCACAGCAAAGCATGAGCTGTTTCACCACCTGATCTGAGTCACCCCAACAAGCCCTCGGCTGCCCTGACATTCCACATAGGAGCTTGTGAGGGCAGAAATAATCAGCACAAATAACTCCAGGCCTGAAGACAGAGGTGCTGCTTGTGGGCCACGTGTTCCCACAGCAAATCCGGGGTGGACTCAGATGTCCATCCCATAGGGCAGAAGGAAACATCTCCAAAGGCCAGAAAAGTTTGACAGAGTTTCAGCCACCACTTTTCTCTGCTCATCTTCCTTCACCTTCCCATGGGATGGTGGCTGAGCTGTTCCTCAAGAGGCCACTGAACTTGGACAGGAACCTGGGCCAGCCTGGAGGTCTCAGGTCACTCCCTGGGGCTGGGAACACCTGAACACTCGGACTCAGGGCTGGAAACCAGGGCTGTGGCTGCCCAGCAGTGCAGAACTCTGTGCTGCACAAACCCCACGGTTTGCATGGCCCCAGACAATCAACTTTCTGTTTCTGTTTTCAGGATGTGAAAGGAGACCACAAGGCTGAGGTCCCACGGCTTGCCCAGCCTGATGGCACTGCCAGCAAGCACATCTGACAGACAGTTTGGGAGGGGGAGGGAGGGGAAGGCTGGGATCCCTTTCCCTGCATCCCACACGCTTCTCATGGGACAGTGCCTGCAATGCCATGGAGGAGCATCCCCATTCCCCAGCTCAGGCTGCTCAAACACTGAGGGGCTGAAATAAAAGAATCCTGAAATGGTTTGGGTTGGAAAGGTTCTTAAAGCCCATCCAGTTCCAAACCCCTTCAGAGACACCTTCCACTAACTCAGGTTGCTCCAGCTTGGCCAGGGACACTTCCAGGGATGGGGCAGCCACAGCTTCTCTGGGCAACTTGTGCCAGGGCCTGCCCACCCTCCTAGCTAGCAATTCTTTACCAGTATCCCATCTAGCCCTGCCCTCTGGCAGTGGGAAGCCATTCCCCTTGTCCTGTCCCTCTACATACTGCCCTATGAGGTGGGAGGCAGGGGCAGCGGGATGGGAGCCCCTGATGTGTTTTCCAGTCACCACATGGGTGGTGATGGGTGTTGCTGTGCCGTTTGCTCCTGGGTGAGGCTCAGGAAGTGGCCCAACGGCAGCAGCAGCCACAGGCTGGGAGCAGCTGCTCCCACAAAATCAGCCAGAGACACCGTTTAACAGAGCTGTTTGTCCCCATACTGGGAACCCACTGCTGCCAGTGGGAGTGGGGCAGACCCACTGGAATAAAAGCCAATTTTCCAACGCAGTCTCTCAATGCTGCAGGCAAGAAGCATCAGCTTTTAAGAGGAAAATCCATTTGTCCAGGATTACATGCCACAGAAAATGATTATACAGCTGTGGAGCACAGATTTCCCAAGCGGAGCCACCAATCCCATGGGATGTGTGGGCGCAGGGCTTGGGCTCCACACAGTCCCAGGGGCTCTGCAGCAGCACCAGGAATTGCCCATGGGTGGCTGGATCAGGACACCAGCACTCTCTGGCAACTGCCCCACATTCCATGTTTTTGCTAGGAAAGCAAAAAATAATCACAGAACATCACAGGTCCTGCACTTTCTGAGTCATGTCGTGACTGATATCGCGACAAGAAGCCACCAGGGGTTTATGCAGCTGCCACTGCGCTCCCTCAGATATGCACTGATGATCCAGGGGGAAGTGGAAGAGCTACAGTGGCTGTCACAGCAGAGCGAGCAGCCCAGGAAAGCCCCAGCGGCGCCACAGGATGTGGCACTGCCACTGCTGCCACCGCGACACCGGTGACACCGGAGGGCCCAACCCAAGCCACCCGCCAAGGCTGTGCCAGGCGATGCCGCCCTGGCGCAGGAGCACCACGGCTCTCCCAGGAAAATACCTCCACACCCACAACCCACACACTTTCCCATCGCTTGAGCTGGTGTCAAAACCATTCCAGAAAATCATCCATGATTTAGGAATGACTTGAGGCAAACGCCCCGGTGTCCCAAACGTCTGTGCCTGTGGCACCAGACCCGCTCCCACGGCGGCGGCACAGGGAGGTTTCCTGCTCTCGCGTCTTGAGGGTGTAACCAAATTTTGGCAAGATGAAGCACAGGATGGTGGTGGCTTTGGTGCTGCCAGTTTCACTACAGCCAGCCTGGAGGGGGCTGCTCACCCCTTGGAGCTCAGGGATGAGCTCTCCTGTGTGGAGAGAGCTGGGACAGATCCGGGCTGGCAGACGGGGCTCAACAGAGCCCAGCTCCAGCAAAGCCAGACCCTGCTGAAGAGCCCCCACGTTTATGGAAATGGCACCAAAACACCCTGTCTCTCCAAGGAAATGGGATAAACAGGACAGGTGAGGCAGCAGCAGTCAGCAAGAAGCAGTACCAGCACCTCCCTCGCATCCTGTTTTCCATGAGAAGCCCCACAGCCTCTCCCAGTTCAGAGCAGGCAGCCACCACCCTCCCCAGACACAGTGGGAGCTGAGCCCCGGGAGGGTCCTATCCCCCTTTCCAAAAGCCCTTTTTTTGTCCCCAAAAAGCATCCATTCCACGTGGTGGCCCCTCCCTGCTGCCCTGGTTAGCAGCAGTTCCCTCCCCACAGAGCAGCGGCAGCAGAAGCCGTTGGGTTTTCCATCCCCCTCGCTGGTGACAGGGAGGTGACGCAGGGGGTGGTGACAGGACCCAGCCCCCCTCCCACGAGGTCCCTGTCACCCAGGGACAGTCACAACCTGAGCGCTGCAGGTTTCAAGTTGAGGGCACGGAGCAGCAACCAGCGCTGCAGGTTTCAAGTTGAGGGCACGGAGCAGCAACCAGCGGGGAAGAGAAAGCACGACTTCCTCCCTTTTCTTCTGAGAAAGAGATGTGAGCCCTGTGCAAAAGGGGTGCTGAAATCACACACCCTGTAGATAAAACACAGTTATTCCATCAGCTCCAAACCCTTGGGAAAGGCATCACCCTCAGCACGTGGCCCAAGCACCATCCCTTCGTGCCCTGGGACATCATCCCCCTCACCACCAGGACTGGACACACTGGACAAAGCTTTTGGAACAAGAACTTTCACCCAGGAAGCCCCGTTGGGCTAAACACACCAGTAAATCCCTCCCTGCAGGCCACTGGGTAATTAAGCAGCTCTTTTCATAACACGGTAACAAATAGCATGTGTGGTTTGACAAATTACATTCTCACCTTTGCTAACAGTCACTGCTGCACTCAGCAAGCCATGACAGTGGTTTAGGATGTGTGGAGTTTGCAAGGAATGCTGTTACTGGAAAGGAAGGGAGCCTGAGCTCAGGGCAGGTACAGAAAACACCTGGAAACCTGCAAAGCTCCTCCCAGTCCACAAATTTTTGGAGAAAACTTGCACCTCTGTCACAGCCCCACCTCCCACAGCTGCTCCCACCACAGAGAAGTGAGAATTCCTTTGAAGTGACACCTCAAAGCCATCACTGTGCTGAGAGGCAGTGTGGTGAGGAACAGCGAGAGCCACAATGAACCTGCCCACCAGAACAACATGACGGTCTCAAACGTGAATGCTGTGGATCTTTCACCAGAAAAGCGCAGGGGAAAACAAAAGGCACAACAGTGTCACACAGGCACAGTGTGTCTGTGCAGGAACCACCACCACAACAGCCCCAGCTGCTCGGATGGGACTCCCAGGAACTCTGCAATGCAGGAATGACACAGGATCAAAGAACAACCCACCACCCCAGACCCACCTCCGGTGCAAAAGTTTTATTAACAGGCCCCCAGTTTTTGGCACAGTGTCCTCAGATCTGCAGGGTGAGCACTTGGCACTGCTGCTCCAACAAGCAGCTGCCCAGCAGAGGTACCAGGACACACATCCCAGTGTTTTCCAGGTGAAGTTCCCATTCCATTTCCTGCCTCCCCAGCCCACATCTGTCCTGCCGGAAGGCACTGCTGGAGATCTCTGCTGCTGAGCCCACTCCTGGTGCCTCGTGCCAAGTCCACCAGTGAGAAGCTGTTTGGTGTAGATGAGTCACCAACCACACTGCAGACAGTCCCTCTGTGGTGGTATCCCCTCTCCCTCTTCTCCAGAGCTCTGCCAAAGGACACATCCTGTGGTCAAGGGCCTCACGATGGAAAATTCTGTGAAGAGATTTTTGTAAAACATCAGTGGCACCAAACCCACCCCACATGTTTGTGTCAGCACAATATGCAAAGTGTTTTCTTCACCCTCCATCAGTTAACCCAAAAATGACCAACCCAGCCCTGGCAGGTGCTGAGCAGTCCAGAGCCTGGTGTTTGGGAGAGGGTGGAGCAGCAGTCACTGTGCTGGCTCCAGTAACCATCCAGTGGGAGGTGTCCCTGCCCATGGCAGGGGGTGGAAGGAGATGAGCTTTGAGGTCCCTTCCAACCCAACCCATTCTGTGATTCTGGGATTCCCTGGACCTACCTGTGCCTGCTTCCTGTGGATGTTCATGATGTGGATGTCTTCACTGCGATACTCCTCGTCGTGCTTATCCAGGGGAATCTTTTCCAGCTCAAAGTCCATCTGAAGCAGCTGATTATCCAAGAACACACAGAATGATTTCACCAAGGCCTCTACAACCATCCAAGCCATGTTCCCCATGCAAAGCAGCACATTTGCCCTTGTTTTAATTATTCCAGCACCAATTCAAAGCTACAGACACCTTGCAACACTTCAGAAAACTCTATATAAGCTTGTGATAAAACATTCCTGGAGGGATTTAAAAGCCCTGTGGATGTGGCACCTGGAGACAGGGGCAGTGACAGGCTCAGCAGTGCTGGGGGAACGGTTGGACTTGATGATCTGAGGGCTTTTCCAACCTTTGAAAATTCTGTGATTCCAAGATTTCGCTTCCCCCAATCTCTGAAGTGTTGAGCCAAACCACAGCACCTGCCTCTGTCTGCCAACCTTCTCAAATGGAAGGGAGAGGGGCAAAAAACAGGCTAAACCACTCCAGTATCAGCCCTGGGACACGCTCAGATTAACTGGGCTGAACTTGGCAAGCCAAGGAAGGAAATAAATCACAAAACAGTAGAAATGAGCCAGAAGCACCAACACCTGTTGTGTTTATTGTGGGAGTGGCCCCTCAGCAGAGCTGAGCTCAGCCCTCCTCCCAGCCAGGGCCCCACAAGAGTGAGAGGCACAGCTAATTATCAAACAGGTGCTGTTACTAACACAGACCACCCTGGAATTCTCACCATTCCCCTTTTTTATCATTACTACTACTACAACATGTACTGCTTTTCAACAGCCCTCACAGGTGCAGAGCTCAATCTGCACTGACCATCACCCCACCACCTGGGAGGGATCCAGGTGTTCCCTGTGTTTCTTTCCTTTACCTGCACAAAAGACACAGCTGGAATATTTCATGAAATCACCTGGTAGAGGAGGGAAATTTTTCCAAAAGCAGCTCTATCACTCAGCAGAGTGTTGGGCTCCTGAGTGAAACTTGGTATTTTCCCTCTGCTTTCAATGAAACAGCTTAAAAGAAAATGTGTTGAAAAACACTTACTTCAAAGTATTTTCTCTCAATTTCAGGGTTCTTCCCCATAGTCCTCTGCTCGTAGCAGCACAAGACACACGTGTCAGGGCCAGTCAGCTCCTTCAGTGTCTTCAGCAATGGCTCCAAAGACTGCCCAAAAGAGGTTAATTATTTCCCACTTGGATTTCAAGTTCATTTCCCTGGTATGATACCCTCCAGCTAAAGTCTTCACCCAGGAGAGGAATTCCCAGTTTTGCTTTGCAGGGAGTTATTTTTAGTACTTTAATTGGGACAAGAACATGGGGGCAAGCTGGAAGCAGAGGAGAAAGGGAGACTGCACAAGAGGAGAGTTTCACAGACTGACCAAGAAAACTGAACTGGAGCCAAAGCCAAACCCATCCCACACTGCTGAGCAGGCACTTCCTTGAGGCACACAACAGTACTTCTTGGCATGTTTCAAAAATGAGCCCTCTCAGTTATTCTCTGAACGTGGCTCAGATCCAGACCACTACGTATGGAAACGGGACCAACACACAGGGAGCCATGGCTGGTAAATCCATTGGAAGGGCACTGGCACGGGGGGTTCTTCAGGCCCTTTCCCCTTCCCTGCAGCTTGTCCTGGCTCTCTGTGCACCTCCTACAGAGCTCCAGCTGCGGACACGGGGCACACTGCAACAACCATTAACCACAGCATGGTTTCTCCTCTTGCCTTCCCAGGGGACGTGTGAGGAGAACCCAAACAGAGCAAAAATGGGGCACTTTTACATTTCATTTATCAGTAATTTCAACAGTTCACACTGTTTTGCTTCACACTTCATTTCAATGCAAAAAAAAAAAGGAGTAGGGAGGCCCAAATATTAAATCTGGGGTTTTTTTAACATTAAAAAGTCTCAGTTTAAAACTCAAATGGCCCTGAAACTATTAAAAATGCCTTTTCCTGTCTTGCTCTACGTATTCCTCTAAATCACAAGACAGAAACTATTTATTTGAGCACTTCTTATACTAAACACAGTGAAAACCACATTCCCTTCCCAAGGAACTTTTCTGTGGGGGTTTTGGAAAGTCCTCATTTACCTCCTCATAGTAAATGCAATCAGCCATGAGTATATAATCAGGGGGAGGCTGAAATTCTGTTACATCTTCACCCCTAAAAAGAAGAAAAAAACAACAAAAAGTGAAAAAAGCTTCAGTAGCAACACATACAACTAAAAGACTAAAATTAGCTGTATTTCTGTACTAAGCACCCCTTAACACAGCAATACTTTAAAGTATATTTAGTAATTTAACAAAGCCAGTGCAGAATTACAGAATCATATGATGGTTTGGGTTGGGAGGGACTTTAAAGACGATCTTGCCCCCCCCCCTGCCATGGGCAGGGACACCTCCCACCAGCCCAGGCTGCTCCAAGCCCTGTCCAGCCTGGCCTGGGACACTCCCGGGGATGGGGCAGCCACAGCTTCTCTGGGCACCTGTGCCAGGGCCTGCCCACCCTCCCAGACACCAATTCCTTCCCAAATATCCCATCTAACCCTGCCCTCCTCCCATTTGAACCCAAAAGCGCCGCTAACGCTGAACCGAGACATTAAAGGCTCATACAAACCATTTCAGTACCTTGGCTCGCAGTGACCCTGTGACCAGGTGCTTGTTGTTCTCTATGTTCACCCTCAGCAGCTCCTGCAGCTCCTCGAGGTCTGTGACCGTCACGTTCGCCCTGTAACACAGATGCGGGGTCAGGGAGGGACACCAGGGCAGCGGAGCGCCGCCAGAACACAGGAAAGGGAGTTTAAAGGAATTTCAGGGCTCTGAGGGAGGGGACAGCGCGGTGCGCGGCGGGCGGGCCCCTCTCACCCCAGCGTGGCTGCCATGATGCCCACAGCGCCCGTGCCCGCGCCCAGCTCCAGGACGTGGCGGCGGGCCAGGGGACAAGCGCCGGTCTCCAGGAACTTGGCGAGGACCAGCGCGGCGTCCCACACCACAGAGCCCACACCGCCGGCCACCCGCTGCTCCAGGCGCAGCGCCGGCCCCGCACGCCGCTCCAGCTCCCGCACGAAGCCCGCCATGGCCGCGGCTCTGCGGCGGCGCCGCCCCGCCCATCCCTGAGGGAGCAAATGGCGGCCCCGCCTGTCCTGAAGGGGGACATGGCGGCCCCGCCCATCCCTGAGGGAGC
>VWZD01008689.1:4957-68496 GCA_013396695.1 Sakesphorus luctuosus
AAAATGGAGGTTTAGGCAGATAGTATATGATTATCTAAACTTAGTTGCTTGATCCATGTAGGAAGAGTTGCTATAGTGAAACACATGCCACCCATAACTTGTTCTAGACCTGCTCTTTGCATCCAGTGACAAAAAATGCTCTATTTTACTGAGTCTTAGAGAGGGATGGTGTACAATTTCNCTTAAACTATTGACACATGTGAAATCAAATTCTCTGATCATTTATACCACAGTAACTAAATCTGCAATAGTGAATCTAGAATAGCTCCAAACTATTCTGTGTCTATGAGTCACATAGGGGAGCTACTTCTGGCTTCTCACTGATGAAGGAGCAGGCTGAATTTGACCGTAAAGACAAACATTATTATTTAGCTCATTAATTACCAAGGAAATTTCCTAGCCAAACAATCCTACCAGTTTTCATTGTTTCCTTCATAGTCTTATTAGAAACAGAATTCTAAATTACATGCAGAGAATTCAGTGGAAAGAAAACAGGCAGCATGGAGCAAGCACTTCAGCCTATTTCCAGTCTAATAAGTTAGTAGTTGCATTCTTACAGCAACCTATGCAAAAAAAGCAAAATACAATAACATTCCAAAATGAAAAAGAGAAAGAGAAGCACATAAATGAATTAAATAGTTCCATGTGTAATGCTTCTGGTTAAAAAGAATGCTCATTGTCTTTAGCAGACTCCCACTTAGATTAAGCTACCAACCAATTAATCTATTCAGAGTACACAATGCTTCCTTAATACAATAGTAGTGAATGGATCAGTGTAAGAATGATGCATTGTCTATAATTTGAATACATACTGAAGAGAATGACCTCAAATAGAGAAACTAAGCTCAAGAAATAAACAAAATTAAAATTGTTAACATGTGCCTAATTATTCAAAAGGAAACCAAAGCGCCTACCATATGATGTAGTGCCACAGATACTTGAGGATAACCTCTAGTGAAGAACAAGGAATATCCTGTGATTTATGATGGTAGACTGGCTATGTGGTTATTGTAGTCATGAAAGATGTCCTTTCTGATAAGAGCTCAGTCAAGTTTCTCCTTCTGCAATACGCATCTTCTATGTAAGTTTTGTTAGTTTTGTTAGCATGGAAATTAAGAGGTTTGATGCTTATGCCACTACCAATAGAGAGCAAATCAGCACAGTATGTCTTACAAAATGCTCTTTTCTTTCTTTCTTTCTTTCTTTCTTTCTTTCTTTCTTTCTTTCTTTCTAATTCCTGCCCAGAGTGTTGCAGATTTTTTTCATATTTTCTTTTCTAGTCCTCCACTATTTTCAAGGATCTATGGTGCCTACTAAGCTACCAGGAAAATAGCTCCATTCTGAACCCTGATGGCTTTTTAATTGGATTTTTTACAAGAAACAGTTATTTCTTTATATTCTGCTCAGACTTTACACCATATCAGTTGTCTGCATGATACTCAGTTCTTCTAGGAGCAAAATTTGTCCTTGAGAGTAGATGGTAAAAGTGCCCAAACTAGGCAAAAATGATCCTGGATTTCAGACCACAGAAGTGCAACATGAGATGGCTGTGGTGACTTGCTGTCTCTACCACAGACTTCTTTTGTGCAGTTCAACAAGTCACTTGATTTTTTAGAACCTTGGCTGCTCAGTGATGCCAGGAACAGTAATAAGTCATTTATCACATGCTTTGCTTATCTTTTCTATATAGTTGAAAGTGTTACAGGATAGTAGGATAGTAGCTGTGTCTGCAGAGTGTGTATTACAACAGAGGCTCAACTTTCACTGGAGCCAGTAGAAGTGACTGGAATGCAAATAGCAGCTACAGCTATAGAAATAACAATAAATGGGGGTTGGGGAAGGAAGGAAAAAAAGATTATTGACATGATTTACACATGGACAGTTTATCCCTGACTATTACGTATCCCATATGCCATTTGCTTTATCACAGCATGATATTTCCTGAAATCTACATCCTTCAATCATGGTTTTACTTTGAGTTGAGGTATCTTATTGGTATTCTGCCAGAAATAAACCACATAATCTTGCTTTTAGATCTGCGGGTGAACAGAGATGCATTTGTTTAGGTTACTTGTTAGAGCTATCTAAAACTCTGGAAAGTTTAATGATATACCACAATTTTAACTTTTTTATTTACCATTGTGGCTGTATAAATTATATGATGCTTTACAGGGTAGTTATTACAGAGAAATATGCAGCTAGTTTCATCTCTCAATTTGGCAAATGAGAAACTGGGAATAAGGAAGCCTGTGGCATGTTATTAATAGCATATAGCATATAATAGTAGCATAACTACAGTTTCCTCAATAAGCAGAATTTTCCAGATTTCTCCCTGTAACACAACAACCTACAGTTTTGAGTGGCCTTAACAGTTAGATCTCCTTGCCTGAGCAGGACCACTCTCCCTTTACCTCTGGACCCTGAGTCTCTGTCAGGGACAGAGCACCTTGACAGTCCCAGTGCCTGGGACAGCTGGCTCACAGCACTGCTCTCACAGGACTCCAGAGCACCTTGGGTTTTCATCTCTTTGAGACACAGTAGGAGTCAAGACTTTGACCTGTGTTTTCCTGGGACAATTCAGCACTCTGGAAAGTTGATAAATTATCTTGTAATAAGCTGAGTCATTTAGGTTGTATTAGGTTAACTGACTGTCAGCATTTATTTTATAACATAAATTACTTACATTGAATTGATCCAGAGATTTTAGCATCTGATAAATAGTTAATAATAGAAAGAAAAGAAATTGAGATGTTGCAGACCACTTTTTTATTTCACAATTTCAACTACTGCCTTTTTTTTTTTTTTCAAATACAAATCCTCTGAAGTTGCAGTTATGGTTATAAATGCTCGGGATAATAAAACATTAATCAAATCTTTACAACTTTAAATAAGGAATTGTGTCTCATTAAAGTATATAACAAACTTAAATGTAATCTTACTTGCATGGCTTTTTTATTTCTTCTTTAATTTTAATCATATTTGTCTTTTAGGAATTTAAAATTTCATTATGTATAAATGAATACACTTGCATATCCTTGTTTCAGCTTAGACCTAAGCTTAAGAAATGATGGTCCTGATGTGTGATTTTCTAAAATAAGGAAAAGAACCAATTGATGTGATAAATGCTACACTGACCTGTACAGCTGCATTGCACTTTACTGACACATAAATCATTCTACATAGTCCCTAAAATAAAAATATGGTTTTATGTAAGGTAAACAAGGCATTTGTTTATTCATTTTTTAAATAACACGATTTTTAAATAATCAAGATAAAAAGGTCACATATTTATTAATATGTAGCACACTTCTCATTACTCTGGTAATATTATGCAACTGTTGCCTTTCAGCTGCCAGTTCTTTGCATTCACTTAATGCGCTCCCATATCCTTGTATGTGTCAAATGTTACTATGCTTTTTGTTTTATTCAAGCTGAATATATTAACCTCTGCAGGACTTACTAGAAGGCAATGCTTTTCCTTCAGAATCTAGAAGGGAGAAGAATTTAAAAGGAAAAAACCAAAACAACACACCAAATTTACGTGGCCATATTAGAAGCTTTTTACTAAACTGACTTTGTAAGTGGTAAATTTTACATTGGAATCCTGATGTTTTTTAACTTAAGAATGCTTAAAGGCTCATTAAAACTTTATGTTTGAGTCATTATTACTCATTCAGAGACCAGCTTCTCTCTCAAGAGACTATACATTTTTGACAAGGGATATACATGCAAACATGGCTTTTCCTTTAGGAACAAGAGCCTTCCCTGACAACGTCCTGGGTAACCTTAATGAGCTAATGATTATGATATTGTACTTTTAGCTTATTTCCAGAAGAGATGTTTATATTTCAGAGAGTCACACGTCTCAGCACTTGGCAGGTCTGGTTTGGTGTTATTCTAAATCCAAAGGAAATGGCTTACACAGGGACAGGACAATTGGAAAGAGCTGATGTTCTTGTTTCTGGAGTTATGACCTGTGGAGGGATGCACAGGGATGTAAAAGTGTTGTCTGGATAATTTCAGACTCAGTCATGTTAATGAACTTGTAGAAAAGGATGCTGAAGATGGAACATATCATTCGTGAGGAGTAATTCAGTACTCCAATTCAGGTGTAAATCACTGAAGGGACAAATTGCACAATTTTCCATTAAAAAATGTGAAATAAGACAACAGCAGTTTATTTTGCTGTGATTCAACAGTGAAATGTTTGTTAAAAGTATTTTTAATCAACCATCTTAAAAACACAGGCCTTGTAAACAATTGGTAATGGTACAAATTAAGGAGGCTAATAACCTAATTCACACTGGAACTGATGTTGTCACAGACATATTAAAACTTTCTGGACTCATGCTGAATATTACCAAGGTCATGAAAAGATGATATATTACCTCAGTTCTGGAAGATTACTGTAAGTTGCTGACTACACAAGTAATTATTTTTGACTGTTTTTACAGGGGCAGTTGAACATCTTTTGAACATATGTCTCCTCTCCTGGTCTTTGCCATCTTGTTTAAATATGATTAGTGTTACTGCAGTTTGAATATCAGATATTAAACTGGAATAGCTGAGAATATATGGTTAAGAGGGTCTCATATGATTGGGTTTAGATGAGAACGATGTGAAAATCTTCTTTAAAGCGATATGCTACAGAATTCAGAACCAGGATTCTATAATAGGTCCAATATCTGACATCTGCTGGAAAAGTGTCACAGCAATCTACAAGGAGTCTAGGAGTCTCTTGGAGTGCATAGAGGGCAACCGAAACCTGAAAAGCCCAACCAGAGAACATGTTTTGCTGGAGCTGTTGCTCATCAACTCAGCGAAACTTAAAGAAGAGGTCCATATTCTTGATAGCCTGAGCTTCAGTGATCATGCCCTGGTGAAAAGTATGATCTCAAGGGATACAGGCCAGGCAAAAATTCAAGATCTTAAAATTTCAAGGAGCAAACTTTCAGTTCTTGACAGGAATCATAGCTGTGAGTCCTCAGGAAACTACCCATGGGAGTGAGGAGGCAGAAGACAGTTGTCACCTATTTAGAGTTATTTTTCTTAGAGCAAAAGAGCTCTCAATTCCCATTTGCAAGAAATCAGGCAGGGAAGGCAAGACGTCATCATGCCTGAGTAAGGTCCTCCTGGTCAGACCAGGACATAAGGGAAATGCATACACAATGGCAGTGGGGACACATGTCTTTGGAAGAGTTTGTCAAGCTTTGTGATCAATAATAAGAAGGGCTTCTATAATTGTCTTTTTCAGAAAAGGAGAACAAAAGAAATTCTACTCCACTGATAAATGAGACAGGAAATCTAGTTGCAATTGACATGGAGAAGGCTAACAACTTTTCTCCCCAGTTTTCACTGGCAATTGCCCTTCCTATATCTCTTGAGTCTCTGAGTCTCAAGGCAGGGACTAGGGGAAATGAAGTCCCACCGACCATAGGAACAGATCAGATTTGTGACAATCTAACACATCTGTCCATACGCAACGCCGTAGTGCTCAATGAGAGGTAGCCCAGGGTCCTAAAGGAACTGGCTGAGGTAGTCACTAAGCTGTTTTCCAAAATACTTGAAAGTCACGACAGTCAGATGAACTATCCAGTGACTGAACAAAGGGAAGCATCACATCCATTCCAAAAAGGGTAAAATGGAGAACTCTGAGAACTACACACAAATCAGCCTCACCTCTGTGCCTGATAAGATTATAGAATGGATCCTCCTGGAATTTGCCTTGTCCACTGGAACTCAGGGCAATTCAACTTCCCATGCCTAGAGCTTCTCTTTCCTTTTGGTGACAGCTCTTTAATAAATGCAAAGATTTATTTCCAAGCACATGGCAAGAACTATCCAGACATTGATCTTGATGCATATTTAAATATACGAAAGAAAGTATGGGTTTAGAAGGTGTCTTTCTTTTTCAGGAAGAAGAGTAAAACCACAGTTGTACAGTGAGTGGAACCCAGTTAAGCAACGGTAACCAGCAATTTCTGACGATATAGATAACCATGATTTTCTCTGTAGCTATGAAGTTATCTATTTAGGTGCTTGTACAGTCACAAACTGTGTACTGTAATAGACCAGAGCGTGCAAGTAGAAAGTACCAATACATGGCTGGTCTGTTTTTCTGATGAAAAATATTTATTAAATGCAATAATATTAGGTAAAAGCAATTTTTTAAACATTATAATAAATAGAAATAGTTCATCCTCATTTAAAAGAAAAGTACATTTAGTCTCAATTATTAATAATAACTAGAACAAGGAATAAAAATTTTCATATTATATCAATATAAAAGGAATTCAAGTTAGCCAGCAGGTTCATAATTAATATTTCAAAAGCTTGTGCTCAAAATAAAAATGTTTATGTTTCTATTAAATACAAATTTCAAAAGTGTACTAATGGTATAAAGGAAGAGAACTAACATTAAAACTACTAAAATGAGTAAATAAAAGGAGCATCTTGAAACATTGTATTTAATTAGAGCTATGAAAATAGATCAAAATGTACACTGAAATGAATAGAATCCAATGTGTTTTTTTTCTAGGATTAAAACATGCTGACTTTTTTTAATTCTTAGACAAGTGAGACTATGAATTACTTTATACAAATAATGTCTGAGATGTACCAAATCATTTTAGTGAGGTTACTAATCAAGAAAGTTACTTCTGAGTTCTATGGGGCTATCTTAAGTTTGATGTTTAAGCTGTTATGTTTCTTATGCCACTGTTGGTTTACCAAAAAAACATTAAAGTGAAGAAACCCCTGGCACCTAGAATTTGGTTTAAAATTAGATATGTATACCTTATCACATATTTTTGAGGGAAACTGAAATAAAAAGTGTCATTTGTATGACAGGGAAACAATCAGAACAAGAGAGTGTTGTTCCGGCTTTCTAAGTAACTACTTTACTGAGAAAGATGGCATTTGCAGTAGCTGGGAAATAAGTAGCCTGGTGATGACCATACATAGCGTGGCTCATTTTTATTGTGGTTTTCACCTTGGGCTGGGATTACCTGTCTTCTCTGTATGAAAGGAGGTGACCTATAAAGGCCTCTGGACTTAACCCTGCGTGCATAGTCCAGGTATATAAAAGAGCTGCTCAGAAGCGTCTTCAGAAGCATTTGTGAGTATTTACCTCTTTAAGTGACACTTCCTGTTTCTGCCTGTTTCCTCTTGGCCTATTGCCTGGTACTATGGAGAAGAACCTGGCTTCATCCTCTTGACATCCTCCCTTCTCAGTCCTCAGTCATCTTTTCTTGAGGCTGAACAGGCCCAGCTCCCTCCTCTTTTCCTCTTAAGAGAGATGGTCCAGTCCCTTAATCATCCTTGCCCTCCCCTGGACCCAATCTGGGAGGTCCATCTCTCTTGTACTGAGGAGCCCAAAATTGGACACAGCACCCCACATGGGCTGAGTAGAGGGGCAGGATGACCTCCTTCAACCTGCTGGCAATGCTTTTCCTAATACTCATGCCTTTGTTGAACCAGACAGTTTTTCTCTGCCCATCTCTCCAACCTGTTGAGATCTTTCTGAAGGGCTGCACAACCCTCTGGGGTATTGGCCACTTCTCCTTGTTTTGTGGCATCAGCGAATTTGTTGAGGAGACATCTGCCCCTTCATGCAAGTCATTGATGAATAAGTTAAATACTGAATCCAATATTGAACCTTAGGGGATATCAACAGTGCCAGGCTTCCAACTAGACCCTGTGCTACTGATTATGACCATCTGGAATCTGCCATTCAGCCAGTTCTCAGTCCACCCCATTTTTTATTCATCCAGTCCCCACTTCCTGGGTTTGTTTTTAAGAAGGTTGTTGTGAGAGAGGGAAAAGCCTTGCTGAAGTAGAGGTAGACAATATCCACTGCTCTCCCATCATCCATTCAGGTAGTTGTTTCATCATAGAAAGCAATCAGGTTGGTTGGTCAATCATGATTTACCTGTACTGAATCCATACTGAGTACTCCCGATCACCTTTTCTTCCATGTGGTTAGAGATGGCCTCCAGAGTGAGACGTTCCATCATCTTTCCAGAGATTGAGGTAGGATTGAATGGCTAGTACTTCCCTGTGTTCTCCTTCTACCCTTTTTGGAGGTCAAGGTGATATTTGCTTGCTTTCAGTCATCAGGCACCTCTTCTGATCACCACAACCTTTCAAAGCTGATAGTGAGTGGCCTCTCTAAGGTGTCTGCCAGTTCCTTCAGCTCTCATGGATGCATCCTGTCAGGGCCCATGGATCTGTGGATGTCACATTTGCCTAGATGTTCTCTAACCCAATCCCCCATGCCCAAGAGAGTCTTCTCTCCAAGATTCCTTTACGCTGATCTCCTGTATCAGAGATTCCTGAGAGCTGATCTTATTAGTGAAACCAATGCAAAGCAGGCATTCAGTAACTCTGCTTTCTCTGTGTCATCTGTTACCAGAGTCCGCTTAGTAATGGCCTCACATCATCCTTTGTTTTCCTTTTGTTATTGATGTATTTGAAGAAGCCTTCCTTGCTTTCCTTGACATCCTTGGTCAAATTTAATTACAAATGGATATCTTTTCCTTTAGATTCAAATGATCTAGGGGCTGAAGAATGAAAAAAGCTATTAGGGTATGCCTACTCCTTGCTACTTTCTCTTAAGGTACTCGTGGCAAATTAGAGGGCAATACTGATGAGCACCTAAATTAATTAGAGCAAAAGGCTAATTGAGCATTATAAAATTCTGCCAGAAGTAAATCAAGTGCCAACATTGCTGTCATCTTTAAAATTAAGAGAGGTGACTGTGTAGATGTAAAGTCTAAGTGTTTGAGACAAAAGAATCATTAGTATTAATGCCTATCATGTAGTTTGCATATGTAGTGAAATATCATAGTAAAGATAAGGATCCCATTTACTTGGTGAGGTATGGATACAAATGAAAATTTAATTGCTGATGTAAAGACATTTTGGATTTAGGCCAACAGGTATCCTGAAAAAAAACCCTCAATCATGTTCAAAAAATTTTACTCATGTGAGTTGTCCTGGAAACACTGAAGAGGTGATTCATCAACAAGAGGAATAAAGAGAAAAGTATATGCAGAATTGAGTTATACAGCAAAAGACAAGTTGAGGGTCATAAGCAGGAAGAAGAAACTGTAGGTAGAGGCCTAAGAGGCTTGTTTCAGAAAGAGTAAGCCCTTTCCTTACCTAACATGCACCCAAATCCTGAAATGGAATGTAACTTATGGCCTATGTTTGGACTACCCCAAGGCTGAGTTTCTTTCAGCTGGCCAGACTGATCTTCCAAACCATTCATATCTCCACTGGATTATGAACAGCTCTGGAACCATAGAATAACACAGATTAAAAGGGACCCTTATGGATCATCTGTTTCAGTACCCTACTCAAAACAGTGGTGATTTCACGTGTAGAGCAGGTTGATAGGGATTTGTCCAGATGACTTGTATCTGTAATGGTGTGTCTGTTTCACCACACTCCTTGGAATAGGTTTTTCCTTACTCCTGCTTGGAAACTCCCTGCTGCATGTGTCCTTTACTTCTCTTCCTCTAGCTGTGCAACAACAAGGAACATTTGGCTCCCTTTTCTCTATTTTGATAGTTGAAGACAGTAATGAAGTGCCTTCAAAGCTGTCACTTCTCCAAGCCTGCCAAGCCCAGTTCCCACAGCCTCTCCTTTTTCCCACAAAAGTTTGGACCAGATGATCCTAGGAGGTCCTTTCCAACCTGGGATGTTCTATGATTCTGAATGACATAAGTGCTCCAGCCTCACCACTGAAGCCACACTGGTATATCAAAGTCTTTTTTTAACTATTTCTAAATATTCACTTCAGTACAGTCCTTTGTATGTACCTAACACCTGCAGCAAAAGGCTATGCAAGAATAAAGCCTCACAAAAGACCACTTGGAATTGAAAATGTAGTAATATTCTTGCATTGTAATTATGAGTGTTATTCAGCAGACAGATGGCAGGAAGAAAAAAGGCTTGGTCACATTTATTTAGCATGAAACCACAAGTCTCTGAAGAGACAGTGGTGAAATGTACAAGTAAAACTCTGTTATGGAACCGATACTTCCAGAAGTCAAAGTAAATTTCTGACTTTTTACTTAAGTGAATACCCCCTTTTCTTCACAACATCACAGAATCATCAAGGTTTGAAGAAACCTTCAAGATCATCTAGTCCAAACTCAACCCAGCACTACCCCAGGCCACACTTAGATGCCTCTTGAACACCTACAGAGATGGTGACTCCATCTCCTCCCTAGGTAACTTATTCCTATGCCTAACCACTCTTTTAGTGGAAAAAACAAATCTAACATCTGTCTAATTTTTTCTAATAGGTGTCCATGCCCAAGTATATTACTGTGTGCTCACAGATACAAAAATGAACAAATGAGAGTGCAACTTCATATATAAAGAAAATGTGTTGGGAAGGTGACAATTTCAAGGACTGGAAAGTCAGGAAATGACATTTCCTGTAGTAACATTATCTCAGTCACACTGTATATTTTATGGCATACCTTATATTTTACCACACTTAAAGGTAAGACATATACTTACAAAAAAAGGTAGGAATATAAAAGACTGTACTAAGAAGGTAACCTTTTCCATATCCCAGTTTTTAAAAGCTTAAAAGGCTAACATTAATGTGCAACTTATTTAAGTTTCTGTCCTTAATATCCACTTAAAGAATAGAAAAAGAAAGTACAAGACAAAGTCATTTCCAAAGTTTCAAATATTTCTGTTGCAGATATAGATTGCCTTCCTGTAAGTATATAGTTTTTGTAATTGAGTTAAAAAAGCAATTTTCAGAATAGAAAAGTTAAAGAAAAAAAATCCATACCAGGTGAAAAAGGCATACCCAATTTTACACAACCATATAAATAATAGTCATAAATAGTAAAATACTAGCAAATGTATTTTCTGAAATACCAGTATTGAAAACAATTTGGAATGGTGGAGGAAATTCAGAGGGATGTGGTACAAGAGAATCGTTTGGTCAGTACCTTAAAAAGTTAAGTTGAACAATCTAACTCACTGCAGAGTTCATTAGGCTGACTCACCACAACCTATGCCATGAACAGAATAGGCAGAGATGCAATTGGGAATGAGGTAAAAGTGAGAAGCCTAAGGAGAGTCAAGGTGACTTTAAATAAAAAAGGTCGTGTCATACAAAACTTATGAAATTCCATTCTTTGACCAACATCATTGAATTTTTGAAATAGACCTCTATAATATTTTCCTTTGGGCACTATACAAAGTAAATTCATTAAACACTCAAAAAATGAGATATTAGAAGAATTTATTGTAGAGGGAGAATAAATCATCTGGCAATTCAAATCCTGAAAGGAGCCACAATTTGGCTATTCTTGACTATTCATTATCTTTACTAGTTATCTGGAAATGGGGGCGGTCCTGTAGTGTAGTGGAGAGCACTCCGGTCTCCGAATCCGAAGGTTGTGAGTTTGAGTCTCAGTGTACAGACTGTCCCCGGCAGTTCAATGCCTCCTTGCCATGCCATCCCGTCAGATCTCGGATGCTCAGCAGGGTCAGCACCGGTTAGTACCGGGTGCTGTGACAGTCCCGAGGACTTCACTGTCACTGTCCAAGCTTGCTCAGCTGTGGCAAATGAACCTCAGGACTTAAACGGTGGGGTCAGTTCTGCGCACGCAGTGCCTCACCTAAAAAATCCACTGTGCAGGCTGGAAGGGCACATCCATGTGGGGAGAGCCCTTTCCAAATCTTCGTTTGTGAAGATTGGCCATTATTATTATTATTATCTGGAAATAAATAAAAAGCTCTTGCTGATGAAGTCTGCAGATAATCTGAGCTTCTGTGGCACGTTAAATAACAAAGAGAAATTCCAGAAAGAGATCTGTATTGTACACTCAGGCTCATTTACAGAGCATTAATATTTCTCAGTTAAACGAAATGTGACATATTTGGGAAAACAAAAAGGTGGTTTGCATTTTTAGGATGAGGGAGTCTTTTCTGGAAAAGGAAAGAAAAAACCCCCCCAAACAACCCCCAAACCTAGTATACAGAGGTTACCTCAAGAAGCCTAGCAAAAAGTGGGCTTAGCCTAGACATCCAGTGTTCAGGTATTTAAACATGTAATGTATACGCATGTACAGATAGGTGAGAAATGTTAACTTAAGCCTCACAGATGTTTTTTCCTAGGCTTTCATTCTGTCCAGTAAAAAGCTTAGTAGTGTTGCCATACACTATTTTTTTGTTGTTGTTGTAAGTATAAATTTGTTGTTTGAATACTGCACTGCTATTCTCCGTGGCTGACAAGCCAGACAGCTACTTTTCACCATGTGCCATTCAAGCCTGAGATCAGAATGACAAAGGAAGGTTTCAAAGGAAGACTGGAGAAAACCATTGGAAATGATTAGATGATGGGGAGGTTAGATTTGGATTTCTTTTTCCTTACTATTTCTCCATTTCTCTAGTTTTATGCTTTCTGTAATTGTTGTACTACCTAAGAAACTTTTATATAAGAACAAGAGCCTTAGTGGACTTTACAGGGTGATTTATGTCCTTATTTTTCTTTGGAATGGGTTGAACAGGTTTTATTGGTTGTACTTTCTTTCTTGAATTTGGTTTTTTGGGTTTGTTTATTTTTTTTTTGTCATGGTTGCTTATTAGCAATTATCAGTCAGAAGAGGGTTCTACATATTTTGGTCATGAATGTTCATCTAATGTCTGGAAGGGTACCGTTTTTAGTGAAATAAAGTATTTTTGCCACCCTTGCCACTTCTCAGTGCAATTGTGTCCTTGAAATCCAGGAGAGAATTCTATCAGGATTGAACAGTAGAATATGGAAGAAATAAATTTAAAATGTACATCTGAATATTTTTTCCAATTCTTACTTTGGTATAGCAGATTTGTACACATTTAGGGCCACTATATTTTGATGTATCTTTTTTTTTCCCCCTAGTTCAGAATTTTTTATTTAAATTTTTAGCTTTAAAATGGTTTAGCTAGCTCTGGAGGCTCTCTTTAATTCAAAGAAAACCACAAAAATGGCTGAACACTATTATGGAATAAAATGAAAGGAAGAAAGTATTAAGGGGTGAAGGAGATGTTATTGATATGGGAAATGAAATGGAGAGCCTTTTCCAAAGACTTCTTAAAAAAACTATCCTTACAGTGCCTTCCTGCCATTTCTCCCTTTCCCCAAAGGTTTTGTGGGTAAAACCTTGTGTTGCAGGTGTTTTTTTGCCCATGAAATATTCAACAGCTCTGCAGTTTTCACTTAAATGCAGGAGCCAATAGAAGAAAAATACTTTAGATATTCTTATAAGAAGAAATTGAGTGCTGCCTAACTTCAAAAATTAGGTGCATTTGAGAAAGAGAACTACGCCACAGTCTTTAATATATTAGCTCTCTCCCTATAAATCTGCAGCTAATGATGTAATGTGTAACATGAAAATCATATTGGATTTATATTCAGTTCCATTAGGAATATGACCTTTTTTCATTTGCAGCAACATGGGTACTACTTTTTTTACCTGAAATGGGGCAATCAAAACAGAGTAGCTTCTGAATCACAGGGACAATGACTGATGACAATTTCAGAAATCATCTGTCACAGAATTGCTGGTTATTTGAAAGGGATTAAAATTTCGCATGAAAAATCTTGTGTGAAACCTTTGTCTACTGATGAAACAGAGAGTCAGAGAAGTTGAAATGTACCAAATATCTTTGTTTCACCTTCACCATTGTTAAAATAGTAATGATAAATCCTCCAAATAAGGAATGATTATATTTATAATTGAAAGGGATTGTTTATCTCTGAAATATCTCTAAAAAACGATGAAAAATGAAGCCAAATGCTGTTATTTTAACTCCAAGTATGATTTTCAGTGCAAGTTTTATTTGATTTCCAAAAAACACAAGTCATAAAAAATTTCTTCCTTTAGTGCTTTTTCAGGACCACCAGTAAGCAAAAAACATTCATTATTCACAAAATTGTACTGAGTACCCCGCATTTCCTTTGGTGTCAGTGTCAAGAGTGGCATCAGACTCAGAAATGATACATGGAGGCTGTAACTATATATTTTTTTTTTATTTGTTACAGAAACAGAATACTAAGTTGGAGGGGGTGCATAAGGATAATTTGTATCCAACTCTCAAGTGAATGGCTGTATGGAGAGCGAACCCACAACCTTGGTGTTATTAACACCATGCTCGAACCAACTCACCCCATTTCCTCCAGTAAGTTCCCTACTTTAATGGAAAGAATGTTCACAGGGAAAACCAGTGTGGCCCAAGTCAGGACATGGGTGATGACTAACAAGCAGAAGAACAGGGCCTGTACACAGGTGATTATCTCTCTCAGGTAAAACTATGAAAGATCTTTCCAAGTTTGCTGGAGGGCAGGCCTAAAGGTTTCCTACCTGAAGAGCGATGAGCAATGGGGAGGAGAGCCCTACAGAGGTATTTACAGGAGCTACTTCTTCAGAACTTTGCGTATAACTTGGAAAAGATGACACAGGACATAAAAGATGAGCATGTGAAGACAGCTTTCAGGGAAAGCAAAGTCACATTTTTCACTGAATTGTTTGGAATTGCTTCGCTATGATTTCTTTCTCCAAGCTCTTTTGAAAAAAGTTAGATCATCTAGTACAGATTATCACAGATCATCAAATTCTAGTTTTTAAGCCCCTTCATGAAATGGTACATGTTTCTTCATAAATTAAAAATAAAAGAAAATTAAATCTGGAAAACAGAATCAAAGTACAAAGATATGACAATGGAAGAAAGAGGAAAGCTTAGTCAAAATAAATAAAATTAAAGCTCAAACTAATTTTAAAACTACCTCTGGTGAAACAACAGTCTTGTTGTCTAACTCTGAACTGTTGCCAAGGGGTCAGTCTGATTCACCTGTTCAATGATAAATTTTGGTCACTGGTTCTGATGCCTCATTGCAGAACAACCAGAAAACCACCTCACAGAGATAAATGAAGAGTATGAGCCACCTGAACTTCACTTCCCTTGAAACACCTCAGTGATATTTGTAAATCACTCCATGTGCTTTGATCATCAGATTTAAGGTTCCTTTATGCTGTTTGTGAGGGGAATAGAAATATCTACATGAAAAAGAAAAATAAAAAGCAAATGTCTTCACTACTGTAGTACAATACTTAGGTAATATGAAATTTTAAATCTGTTTTCCTTCTGCCCTTCCCATGCTGTTGAATACCTCAGTTTATATCAGAAGAAAGGCTTGCCTGAAGAAAAATAATACTGAATTTAGTCAAAAGACTAAAATGTCATGAGTAGGCGGAGAGAAACATCAAGATAACATGTTTTGCCCCAATGTGCATGATTGCTATGTGTGAGTTGTTTGCAAACTCCATTTAGGTCTACCTTTATGGGAGGAACCTTTTCTTCAGCAAATGTTGGTCAGGTTAGGTATGAGAAATCCTCAGGTCACCACTATTTCCCCACTTTTCTGGATACATATAGAGAAAACCTCAAAGACGTACTTTCAGCTGACATTTGCCTTCAGAAGGTTTCAGTTCAGTGAAGGGAATCCCACCTACTCTTCTGTGAATGTTGAACTAGAAGTTTTCATTTTCAAGATTTCATTTTAGAAAGGTGGTTTAATGTCCCTTTTTGTAAAAGATTGAAAGGACAACCACTTTGATTTGACTGAGATGTTTGATTTAATCTTAAATATTATTTATAGATATAGCTATCTAATTTTATTAAATGATACTTTTTCATAAACTCAGGAAATATTGAGAGCATAGCCTGAATCTTTTCAGCTTCTTTCAGGCTGCTTAGAAGTAATTGAAAGATCCTTGCAATTCTTCCTACAATGCATTCAAATGTCACCCATGAAACAGTATGCATTGCCATAAGTTCTGCTGAGTTGTAGAAGACAGGAAATTCATGTGTCAGAGTCTGGGAATGTATTCTAACATAGGCTACTAAATGGTGCCTTCCAGGACTCACAGTTACCTTTGAAAAACAGGCAAATAATGCCCTGTTCATTTGGTTTGCTGAAACCATGACACTGCTCTTCTCTTCCCCAATTCTTCACCCCTTCACCTGAGGCAGTACTTTGGACTCTCACCATGACACCACCTGATGGCTGGTATTTGGTAATCCTCTGTGGAGCATAAGCAGCACATGCTATACAGTCCTCAGCCCATTGTTATGGAGTCTGAATCTCATCTGTTCTGGGACAGAGGTTAACCCTTCAAGGAGACAGGGACCTGTGCTCGGGATGACAGGGTAGTCCTAGCCAGGTAATTAGGAACAGAGAGGATTAGGGTACATATAAACCATTAGGCTGCCTGAGCCCAGGAAACATTTTGGCTTGGAGCAAAAGCTTCTGAACACTGTAGAGAAGGTTGTACCCCAGAGTAAGTTTAAATCTCACCATAAATTTGAGTTTTCAAATTAAGAATTTTCAATCATTTTCTAAACCAAAAATTGCACAGTGAAACGCAAGTAAGAACAAAAATATCTGTTACTCACAAATACTTCTAAAATGACAGAATACATAGATGAAAATTATTGTGAATTGCTGACAAAAATAAAACCACTTCTTCTGTTTATGTAATGCTCACTAAAAGAAAAATACCCCACTGATTAATATTTTACACACTTCATCCAATACAATTATGCTTTCAATAGATACCTTTGTAACTACATATCTTGGCAAATACTAGGGAAATGAAGTCTGTTACTAAAATATGTTCCACTTCAAAAAAACAAAAAACAAAAAACCCCAAACAAACTACCAACCCCCCAATCCCCCCGAAAGCCCAAACTGCACCAGCAGGCTTTTTTTTCTCCACAATGCATTTTTTTGTTTCTTCTATATTTTTTTGTCAAGGTAAGTTGTCCTCTGAACTCACTGTGCAGGATGTGATCCTTTTCAGATGAACAGCATGTGTATGTAGTAGATGATAAGGCAGAGCACATGCAGCTATTTCATATCCAAAAAATTTTCATGATTCTATAGCAGCATGATAAGCTTCTTAGTATACAAAGGGTTAGCATGTGTCATTAAAAGAATGAACAAGCTTTTGATTTTAATTGTAATTGTAATCCTCTCCACTGAAGCCTCAAATGCGTCGTTTGAAAACTAGTGGAGATGTGAGTTTTCACTGCAGCCACTTTACGTTTTTGATACATTAAAAGGTGTAATCCAACTGAAATGTAAATCACTGTTCTTGAAAACAAATTACAAATGAAGATAACAGGGCAGCATACTAGCACTAAAGCATCCGAGAGCCCATCTGTGGCAGTTTTCTTTCAGATCCAAATTGCAGCAGCCCTGTTATCACAGGTAATAAGGTGCTGCTAAGGCCAGTTGATTACAAGGCTATGGTAAACAATCCTTTTAAATACAGTGCCTCAATAGGCGTGCACATATAACATTAATCAACTGAATTCAAAAAGAACCACAAAGCAAAGTGGTGGGGCAGCCCCTGTTGCTTTAGCTCACAGAGTAAGTGGTCGAAGTTCAGAACTCACTTGTCACAGAGGTGTTTTCCGTCTCTTCATAATCAGCTCTAACTTGTAGGAAATATTAATTGTTACCCGTTTGGAAACAAAGAAAATGAACACTTGATGTTTTCTCTTGGAAAGAGTCAAGGTATAGAAATTTTGCTTTGCTTAGGCAGTGACCTCCCTAGGACAGGGGCTGGCCTCTGCTTTAGGAGTTTGCTCAGCCCACTGGGGCTGGATGAAGCACAGGATAGGTTGGTGGGGCAAGTTCTGGACAGTGGTGTAACCTCACTTCTGGACCACCAGAAGTACTAATCCAGGGAGAGGGCAATTTTTTTCCCTGCTGAGGCCCTTGACTGCCTTTCCTAATAAACACCCACCCACCCAGGCCGATTGCATTAACAGCAGACTTTTGTTGGGTTTTTTTATGTTACTGGTCTCCTTTTGAAATTTGTCATAACTCTGTTTATTCCATCTCTCAACCTCTTTCAAAGGTTCATGCCTCTAAATCATGTACTGCCAAGAAATCTCTATAATTGCAGATTTTCTTTAGTAAATCAGCTGCAATGGGGTCAAGAGAATAAGCAACTCTTGGAAGGATGTTGATGCAACATGAGAAAGCAGGTAAGTTACAGAAAGAGCAAAGTACAATAAATAGCTTCTATTTAAAAGCTAAATACAGCAATTTAAGTCTGCCTGAAGATAGCTTAAAATAATTCAGCAAATGATAATAATAACATTCATTGAATGATAACTAAAGAATATCTTACAGGGTAACTTACAGCAATTTCGTGAGAGGCCACCTATCTATGTGTGATCATCAAGCATGGCCATATTCAGCTATTCAATTAAGTTTGGAGACTTTTAACTGAATACTTTAATTAAAGCATCTCTAACTCTTTAGGACAAGGAATATCTTCTGTCAACTCATTAAATGAAAAAGCGGACATGTAAATGTAGGAATTCCATAGAACTGAACATTAAAGCTATTTTAAATTTATGATAGCTCTAAAAAGTTTGAAACCTACATGCTGGGACACTGCAAAGTTTTCTAATGGGGTTTGGAGACTTCCAGATACAGGTTTCTGATTAAAATTCAGCTCCAACTGAGTGATATAAAATGTTTCCTCAGCATAGGAGGACAAATGAGATATTAACCTTCAGACCCAGTTCCCAGGAGGTGTCTGTATTATTAAAAAATCAGGAAACTGTTAGGAATCTTTCTGGAAATTTGGAAAACTGGGTAGAAATGCATAAATCTTTGCACTCCTCTCCAGAATTTGATCCTCTGGGAGAGGACATTTCCAGCACTCTCAGAAAAAGTCTTACATAATGTACAACTTGAAGTAGAACAGAAGACATGATATATTTGACCATATTTCACCCAATTGATTTTTTCCATTTTGCTTATCTTCACGTATTTGTAGTGTTTTTCATGGATCAGGCCTGTTTCACAGTAATAGTGCACACAGGTTTACATATGAGTCTGCAGAGTGCACATAGAACACACAAACTGGTGCAACATATAGCAAGTGAATATTCTTATGAAAACTCATCATTACAAATAGACTAACAGACCTTTACTTAAAAAGCTTTTCTATTCTCTGTACAGGCACACTATGGACATCAGTACAGCCGTTTCCCCTGGGCTGCTTTGCCAATGTATATGATCATCATTACTTACAGGGAATAGCTCTAGGAATAGGAAGATAATTCTCCTCACTTAGTTCCTGGATTTAATTCAACCTGTTCTAAGAGGGTGACAAGTTCTTTTTATTTGGATGATGGTTCTCAGGAGAAATATGACAGGAATAATAATCCTCCAGTATTAACTTGGAGTGCATTTCCTGTAAGATAGCAATTGAAACTATTTTAGCTTATTTTTCTTTTAATTATTCACCAATCCAACCTACACAAAATGTGTGACCTAGATTGAAGAGCTCTAGGACCACAAATGATCATCAACACTTTGAAACTAAATAGTAACCCAATAGCACAAAATTTGAAATTCCTCTTTCAAACATTGTAAGGACCGGATTGTGAGATCAGGTATGGGGTTCCTCACTTAGAATTTCCATTCTAATGAGATGACATTGCATTAATGTGTGAAAGACTGTGCTAGTAGAAGTATAAACTTCTGACAATGCCTCAGAGGAGCCAGACCTGTCTGGAAGGTAGAGGAGAAACAGCTGGAACTGAATACTTCTGACTTGGGAGGAAGACTGTACAAAGAAGCACTAGCCCCTGAGATCTTGAATATGTATACTGAGAGGAGAAACACTATCATTCTTTTCCTTGAACTCCAGGGGACAACAAATGGAGGATATTGTTCCATTATACAACATCAGAGAATCTGTTATTATTAAAGCAATAGAGAGCAATGAATCTGCGTAGTCAGTCCACATCACTTTCACCTCCTTTGGCTTCTTGGATGCCTTGATGTCTCTTCTTCAAACTGTCATAAAAAGCATGTTTTCTTCACTTCCAGCCTTGAATTTTGCCTTGGAATGGTGTTGCATGACAAATATTTATCAGCCAACTGGATTAAAGCTCTAGTGTCCAAAGAAACACACACTGTAATAAACTGTGCATTTACCTCTAAGCTTTCAACTGGAATAATAAAAATAGAGATTTCATCATTCATATTAAGCTCAGTTTTTAGAAGTTTATGTATTAACATTGCCTGTCATAAAAGGATTGTAAAGTTTCATTAGACAATAGATACAGAAGGAACAGAAATATCGCAAGTCTGGTTCTGTTAATTTTAAAATTCCGTACTTTCTTGTCATTATTAGAAAAAAATAGATCAGATTACTTGAAAATTGCTTAAGAAAACTTTGGAAAAACTTGGAAATATTTTATAAATGTCTACAAGAATATAAAATTCTGAGAATTACAGACAAAGAAAGAGGGATATGTATCTGACTGTGAGTTCAGCTCTGCCATACAAAGGCAGCTCACAATACAGGCTTGTAACAAATTGGGCAATCCAAGATGCCCTAGTCAAGGACTGTATGAAACACAGGGATCATTTGTACACACAGAGCTGAAAAATACGGCTGTTGTTTTTACTCAGAGATAATAATCATATCCCTGGGCTGCAGGATAAGACTGCTTTCTTCGTTCATGAGCATTAAGAAACAAATCTCCCATTGTTAACCTTAGTGAGGAGAGACTGCAAATGCAGGGTCCTACAGGAAACAAAGATGTGGAAATCATTTAATGCAACCCTACACCAAGACAGGTGCCGCTCTTAGTCTTTTTAATTGATCTCATTTGTTACTTATACCTGTAAATCACACTGTTATCATCTCTGAACAAGCAATGGAAACCAGAACTTGTCACTGACTAAAGATAGCAGACCAAGTCTTCAAATGGGCTGGTCATATAGACTTACTGGCTTAATTACACAACAGCACATTAGATTGAAATGAGATACTTAGAAAAATCCAAATTACATGCAGGCCTCTTGTTTCTTTATCCTACATTGACACAAAACACAGTTCAAATGCAACTGCTAAAAGAGTAATTTATAGTCTTCTGAGAGAGATAGAGTTAGACACAGATTCAGTGCTGACATAGTCCAAGATTTTTGCAGTAAGATTAATCTTACACTGATCTAAAGATCTACTATGTCGATGGCATGACACTCACATCCTAGAGCTGCTGCAGCATCATGTTGGGAACAGGCACATATGAAAATGAATACCTGGGGGCCTTCTCAGCAGGATAAATTCAGTTATTTAAAAATGGATAATATTCATGGGATTTAATTTGTTCTCCTTGGGATTACTCAGTTCTGTATGAAGTCCTATGTATATTAAAAATCTGCTTAAACAAAATCTATCTAACTCACAACTTAATTTTAAGTTCTACAATTAGGTTGTCCAAAGTCCAGATCACATTCGAGGACCCTCACTTAGACTTCCTAGAGAGAACTCTTGAATGTAGTAGTGTGAAGAAACCACATTTCTTTAATTTTTTTCCTCCTCCTTCCAAGTCCAGAGAGATTTGTCTCTTGTTTTTCTAGTTACTTATGGCAAAGCTTGTGGGCAGAGACATATTCCATAATGGACATGTCTCTCATGTCTGAATCTTGAAACCAAGTCTCGAGTAAACAGTAAACAGAATGATAGAATCACAGAATCATTAAGGTTGAAAGACACCTCCAATATCAAGTCCGACCTTTGAACAAATATCACCAGGCCCACTAAACCATATCATGAAGCGGTCATGTCTAGTTGGCTTTTAAACACTTTCAGGGGTGGTGCCTCCATCATTTGCCTGGGCAGCCTGTTCCCATCCTTAACCACTACTTCACTGAAATCATTTTTCCTAATATCCTACCTGAACCTGCCTTGTTGCAACTTAAGATTATGTTCTCTTGTCCTATTGCTAGTTGCCAGAAAGCAGAGGCAAACACCCACCATGCCGCAACCTCCTGTAAGGTAATTGTAGATAGTGAAAAGGTCTCCCCCCAGCCACCTTTTCTCCAGACTAAACAACCCCAGCTCCCTCAGCCACTCCTCACAGGGCTAATGTTTGAGAGCTTTTGCCAGCAATGTTGCCCTTCTGTGGACACACTCCAGCATCTCCATGTCCTTCTTGTAGTGAGAGGCTCAGAACTGAAAACAGCACTTGAGGTGCAGCCTAACCAGTGTCAAGAACAGGGGAGGATAGTCACTGTCCTGGCCCTACTGGCCACACTATTTCTGATACAGGCCAGGATGCCATTGGCTTTTTGGCCACCTGGTCACACTGCTGGCTGGTGTCAAGTAACCTGCTGACCAGCACACCCAAGTTCTTTTGCACTAGAAAGCTTTACAGCCACTCTGCCCCAAGCCGGTAGCCCTGCATGGGATTGCTGTGACTCAAGTACAGGACCTGGTACTTCGGCTTATTGAACTTGTTACAACTGACCTTGGTTGACTTCTTACAATCCAGCCTGTCCAGATCCCTCTGCAGAGCTTTCCTGCCCTCCAGCAGATCAAAACTCCCATACAACTTGGTGCCATGTGCAAACTGCCTGAGGGTGCACTCAATCCTCTTGTCTAGATCATTGATATAGATATTAAAGAGGACTGTCTCCAAAACTGAGCCCCATGGAACACCATTTGTGAGTGGCTGCCAGTTGGATGTAGCACCATTCACCACCACCCTCTGGGCCCAGCCATCCAGGCGCTTTTTTCCCCCATGCACCCATTCAAGCTATGAACATCCAGTTTCTCCAGGAGAATGCTGTGGGAGGCAGTCTCAAAGGACTTACTAAAGTCTAGGTAGACTACATGCACAACCTCTCCCTCATTCACTGGGTGGGTCACCTGGTCATAAAAGGAGGCCAGGTTGGTCAAGCAGGACCTGCCTTTCATGAACCCATGCTGGCTGGGCCTGATGTGCTGTGTGATAGCACCCAAGATAATCTGTTCCATAACCTTTCTCTGGCATCAAGGTAAAACAGATAGGACTGTAGGTCCCTGGAGTCTCTTTACAACTCTTCTTGTGAGTAGGTGTCACATAGGCCAGCCTCCAGTGGTTTGGGACCTCCCTCGTTAACCAGGCCTGATGATATATGGCAGAGTGGCTTGGTAGGCTCTTCCACCAGCTCCCTCAATACCCTTGAGTGGATCCCATCTGACCCCATAAATTTGTGAGTATCTAAGTGGCTCAGCAGGTCACCAACTACTTCCTCTTGGACTACAGGGGATCTCTTCTACTCCCTGTCCCAGTCTACCAGCTCAGGGGCTGAGTACCATGAGTATAACTGAGCTTTCTGTGAAGGACTGAGGCAAGGCAGGCATTACGTACCTCAGCCTTTTCCTCATCCTCGGTGGCAATGTTTCCATCTGTATCCAACAAAGGATGGAGACGGTCCTTGGCCCTCTTTTTATTATTAATGAACTCGTAGAAACCTTTCTTGCTATCTTTCGTGACAGTGGGCAGATTGAGTTCTAGCTGGGCTTTTGTCTTTCTAAATTTCTCTCTTCAGAGAAAATAGACTTCAATTTCCCTTCTTATTTTGAAGTTGCTCTCAGATGTCTTTCAATAATCTGGGAGTAAGCATTCAGCTGCCCTCATCTTTGATATTATGTTATTTTTTCAGCCATAAGAATCCCAGACATTAGTGATGCCACCTCCATGCGTTTGTATGTGCAGTATGGAGAAACAGCCACCCTCGGCTCTGCCAGGCACAGAGGCAAGGTAGTAAGGATATGAGGTTAGTTCATGCCTGGCACCAACCTCAAGGGACATGATGGCCTGAACACCTCTTACAATGTGGCTGATAGAAGAGTGTCCTTTTCACAGGTAGCCATGCTGCTGCTTCTGGAATACAGAGCAGGTGGGGGTCAGAAAATAGGCTGGTCCTTGATCTTAAGAGCACTGTAGTTAATTACAATTATTTCATTTGATCCTGAAATCCCAAACCTCTAAGATATTGAAAGAACATAGGTATAGATGGTGAGAAGACATTTATGCAATTTGCAAGGACAGCATAGACAGTATTACTATTTAATTTTCTATTTTACAGCACTATGTTTTTTGTCAAGTCTATGCTGCTATTGTCATGATGGGATGTAGCCTTCAGATCTTGACTGCGATGATGATAAATTTTATAATTTTGGAATTAGACAAAAAAGGATTGTGCTTCTGAAATTTTTCTGTTAACTAACCTTTCATCTGATGTTTTTCTCCAGATAAACTCTAATTGAATCAATGTGAAAAGTCTTTTAAATAGAGGACTCTTGAAAGAATTAGTCTAGATAAAAGAGTGACATGGGTTTAAAAAGAATTTAAAGTTGTGTTTCAGTAAATGGTGGATCCTATTATTTGGAAACAGTCTTAATTCAGTTTAATTCATGAAGTTATGTCATGTTAAAGACACCTTTAAATTCTGAAAGAAAACTTCCTGTTGAATTGATGTAGCTTAGTAAGTCACTTTTGAAATGAGTTCACATGAACTTCTCTCAAATCTCCCCCCAAAATGAATTGCTCCTCATGGTATACAGTTGCAAATGGATCAGTTATGAAATTTTTTAATGTTTGTCTAAGGGATATAATAGTGGATGTAATTTCTACTTTTCTTTAGAAACATAAAAAAATTCTCTTAATTCTCTTAAGCAGTGACTGTGGCTTTTGAACCAAACTTAAGTGTTTGCATATTATTATTTGAAAATCCTGTCTCTCAATCCTCATGGAAAATTCAGGTTGTGTAAATTTGTGGAATATGTGAGAAATTTCCACATTTTCTCTAAACAGTAGAATACAAATCACTTACATGAAAATTAAATTTTAGCTCCCCATGCTACATTAATTTTCAGTTTTATGAACAAACCTGTCTTATTCAAGACAATATTGCAGTTGTATTTGATTTAGTAATTTCACGTTGTTTAATAGTTGACCTTGCAGAAAAAAAAGCGGTTGGATGTTGATTGGCACTGCAAGAAATAAAACAGGTTAGAATTTCAAAATTTCCAAGAGAAAGTGAGCAAGCATTTGTCTTGTAAAGAAAAATTTATTTAATGATACTTATTCATAACAACAAAATAAAGATTTTTACCAAACAGGAAATGGATATGAAAATGTATAGTTTTTTAATCTATAGCTGTACTCAGATGGACACATGCAGCATAAAACACCAAACAGTAAATTACTCAGGTTCTAAAAGAGCTATTAGACCATAGCTTTGGAAGTTTAAAGCATCAAAAAGTGAACCGGAAAAGTGATACCTACCGAGAGGGCTGAGCACTTCTACAGGTGCCAGTAACATTAACAAGTTGACTTTTGAGTTGAATTTTGTTTTAAATACATACGCATCTCAGTGTCAAAACTTTAAATATTTTTACTTTAATAAAGTATGCAAAGAAATTTAAGAATGACAAGGCTTTATTAGCTTTAACAGAGAATCAACAGTTGGTTTAATGTGGCCTGTTTAGTTCTGGTGTTCCCTTTTATTGTGCAACATTTATAATAAAAACGGAAACACAAGACTCAGTATTTTATTTGCTTGAAGTAGAAGAATGGGCAAAGGCTTTTCTGCAGAAAGTAGATGCAAAAGTAAGAGTTGTCTCTATCTTTTTTGCTTTAAGATCTCATTGTGAAAACTGAGGTGGAAATTATTGTTGCCTGGCATCACACTTCTGACTCCACAGTTACACTTTATGAGGCTTGTGTGCAATTAGCCAGTTCGTTATTTTATCCTAATTTTATAATAAATCACTTCACTCTTTTTCTCTCGTCCATCATCAACTTATCTGCCCGCGAGTCAAAATCGTACCAATTATTAATCAAGGCCAGGGGCACCCGGTCCTGCATAGGAACACCATGTTTCAACTGTCAGGTGGCATCCATCCCAGCCTCTCTTTGTCAGCAATAAAGAAAATGAAATTGGACTAATATGAATCTCATTTCTGCCTTGATTAAAGGCCTACATTTTCCCTAGGCATTGCCTGACCAGGTCCTGACTTGTGAGATATTCAATGTTCTTGTAATGTCATTCGGACAGAGCGCGCCTGTCTCCTTAGGTCATTGTTCTTCAGATTCACTTGTTTTACATGGATTATAGGCTAGAAAATCTAGACTTCCTTTGGGGTGTTAATTAAGAGGAGCATCCAAAATTAATCAGCAAATTCACTAGGGCGAAGGGGAGCTGTCTGAAGGCCTCGATATAAAATGCACTTCTAGTACAGGGAAATGAGCCTTCGGCTATTGACAAAGAAAAAACAAGTGCACAGACGGCAATCTGACATAAAAATTCATATACGTATATAATTTTACATTCATTTTCCCTGTCAGCTTGTCACCTTTAATTATAAAGGTTGATTCGCTATTTGGCAGATCTGGAAATTGTAAACGCTTGGCCATTTGAATATCATCATATGGTCAATGTCTCCAAAAAGAATGACAAAGGAGCATACCAGGAAAGGAGCATTGTAAAATCCAACCTGAACTTCTCTGATGCTCACCTGGAAGGATTTTGAAGGTCTTGAAGACAACTCTGAACTCAGCTATAAAAGCACACAAGTTATGACTGTCCACCGAGAAAACATTGTATTGACAAGTTGCTAGCCCCTACCCCATTTTTACTTAAAGTAGTTTCTAATCATTATTTCTTTAGTTCTTTTATCACTCACTCAACTTGAATGTTATTAGTGTTTGGTGTGAAGGATTTGCATAGACCTTCAGGCTACTAATGACCTTTATGTGCAAACAGCAAATTCTGTTTTGCCCAGTGAAGATGTAAAAAGATATAAAAAAATTGCTAAGCCCATGTCGTGCAGACACCTCAAAGAGAAGCTTCTCAGATAGTTAAAAATTCTAATCAGACAAGTTTGCTTGTTTTCAGCAAACAGTAATTTAGCACTGAGTTTTTGTAACTGGCTCTAGGACTTTTTATTCATATCTTGAAGGAAGCCCATGGGGTCAGGTTTCAGAGGCTACCTGTTGTAAGTATTTTTTGTAGTTTCACCTCTCTTATTTACCAGCTGCCTCTATGTTTGTGCAGTTTTTCACAAATTTGGAATGTCTTGAGCTATCATTCTTTAAATATTATGGCATGTCATTGTTTTGAACCAAGAGAAGCCACATTTCTCACAGTTTCAGGTATCACTGTTACTCTTCATGAATTCCCATAGATGTATAAAAAATACAAAAACAGGCCCCCAAAGGGCTACAGACCCATGCAGCAGCACCCACAGAGGAACTTCAGCTTTCCAAATCTGTTCTGAACAGTCTGATATAGAAAATTTTAGTTGGGCCAGCTATTGACTCTGGATAAACTTCAAATGCAGGCAGGCAAGTTGAAGACTTTAGACAACAATGTATTTTGTACTGATTTTTGAACACTCCTCTGATATTAGGGAACAGAAAATGATGTAGTGTAGGGCTCCATATAAAGAAACTTGGCACTATCATGTTTATTTCAAATAACTGCTCCACAAGAAGCAGAATATTCTGAATTGGAATGATACTCTACACTGCATTATATAATAATTTATGATTCTAATTCCATTTTTTTGTTTAATTAGATACGTTTATACCTAAATAAGTGTAATAAGTTGACCTTATACCAATCACTTTTCAACTGCTGTATTTTTGAATTCTTTTCTATTGAGGAAGATCATCAAGGCTACTGAACCAACAGAAGGAACTTTTTCTTACTTGTCTTTATATGGTAGTAAAAGGGAAATATTTATTGGCCATCTAGTGCAGCTGTAAGATCAGCTGCGCAAATTCATGGAAGAACTGTCCTCTTGCTGAGGCTTACTAGCAGCTCTGTTCGTGCCTGTGAAATACCATGGAGTTTGGCAAAAATCGCAAGATTGAGTGTTGGGATTTTTTACCTTTGTATCTACAGGAAAGCAGTTAGAACAGTGTAGAGTCCTTGCTACTCTTTTGTTTTAAATTAATGCCAGCCTTCAGACTCATTTATGATTACACATGAGACCTGATGCTACTTTAGAAGCTGCGTGATGTCTGTCATCTCAGACAAGGTGAGACACAATCATGGTTCTGTGATCTGTTATTCCTTTTCTTCAGCTCATTTTATTTTATAAATACTACCTTTTATCTTCATTTCCTACATCTCTGATTCTGAGGAGAAAGGGTTATTCCTTAGGATCCAATCACACAATCAAAAGTCAGTAGATTTTCCAGCACTTGGTGAACATGACTGTGGCCTTGGTGTGCTGCTTGTGCTCACTAAATATAAAGGTAAAACTAAACAAACCCAAGTAGAGAGAAACTGTTTACAGATATTCCATCAAAAATTTAAAGAATTAATTACTAATCATAACATAAATCTCTTTACAAACTATAGTATGTCTACAAAGAATCTATGGTATAGAGATGCTGTTGCCCTTTATTGTGTCAGTGAGATGCTGTTGCACCTTTGTCGTGTCAGCGAGCAAAATTAATCAAAACCCCCAAAAATCTGAATGCCAGTGAAAGTTTGAGAGAGATACTGAACTTAATTCACCAATAATTAATGCATGGTAAATTAAATCTTTCAGTAACTCAAGGCATTTCCCTAGCTATTTTTTCCTTACCTTTTTTCAAGACTTCACAGGGTAATTTTGTTACAGTTTCACGTAACCAAATTCCCCAAGCTGCTACTGAAGAGCTCTGTTCTGCAAGGACTGCAGTAACTCCTAGCATCCCTGCAGTCAAACTCCTGAAAGCTAGGTCCAGGCTAGCAAGGGATACCTGCCTTCTAGACATCGTGATGGTGGGTGGACTGTAATCACAGGGGATAGACATTATTCTTTCATTACCTACCTTTATATTTGAAAATTTTAATACTGTAAGGCTGACAAATTTATCATTCAAACCTCCCGCTAAAGAAAAGTGAAGCCAGACAATATTTGCATGTCTCAGAATCTGTTTACAGTGTATAATTTACTCAGAAAAAGGGCATTAGCTTTCTTCTTGCTTTAATAGCAACAGATTGCTGGATTTTTAAATTAATATTAATCAATACAAACTGATTTTATGCACTACTTAGAGTGTTCACATCAGAATTTATCTGTACTCTTTGGAATTGTGATGTTGTATCAGGGACTCCTAAACGAGGGAAACTCCACCTGTCCTTTTGCACTGGGTAGACTGATGCAGCAGGGAAGACTTGCAAGTTCATCCTGCAGACCCATGAGTGGAGATCAAGTGAAAAGAGGCATTTCCTACTTGAAAACAAAGGTTTTAGTACTGTATCTTCACATATCAGGAGGGGGAAGTGGGTTGGCTTGGTTAGAATATGGTGCTAATAACACCAAGGTTGTGTGTTCAGTCCCCATATGGGCCATTCACTTGAGCGGTGAACTCGCTAATCTTTGTGGGTCTCTTCCAACTTGGAATATTTTGTGAATATGTGAAACATTTTTTCCTTATGAAAACTAGATCAGTCGCAATGGCAGAACCTTCCACAGGTCTGTGATCCAAGTTTTCATCAGCAGCTTGCCAGAAGTAGTTTGAGGGTACCCCAACATTCATGAATAAGGAGGTTGGACATACCCCTCATAAGACAGGCTCTCCTCTGGTGAAGACCTGCTCCATAACACACAAGATGATGTAGCATCTTGGCTAAGGTGGAAGACAGCACTGAACGTTTAGTGCTGCGTTTCTGCAGCCCAAAATGCAGGGAGCAGTGCATTGTAGGACAGATCAAGTGTCAATGTCAAAACAAGTACTGACATATTTGAAGTATTATCTCCAAACTCTTGCCGTAAGACAGAAAATAAAAGCTTTGCCTTTCTAAACTGAAGGTATCTAGCAGAGCAGTTGCCTCAGAGTTGTTTTCAGTGGCTAAAGAAGTGTCACCTCATCATATTACAGCACATTAAGCATAGAGGAAGTTTCATTCTCATCTGCCCTGAGATCTGCAGTGTAGTGGGTTGGCCTTTAACGGGTGGCCACCAACCACTCTATCTCTACTCTCCTCAGCAGGATGGGGAGAGGAGAAAATTAGATGGAAAAAAATGTGGGCCAAATAAAGGCAATTTAATAAAGCAAAAGCAAACACTGCACAGAGAACCAAAAGAAAAAGTTGGTGTTTTCTTTTTTTTTTCCTGTGCTTCCCATCAACAGATGATATCTGGTCACTTCCCAGGAAGTGGGGCTTCAGTATGGATAGCATTTGCTCTGAAAGACAAACGTGGTTATACAAATGCCCGCTCCCCACTCCCCTACCCTTGACATCCTCCCTTTCACTTAGCTTATATTGCTGAGCAGATGTCATATGTTATGAACTATTTCTTTGGCCACTTTAGGTCTGCTGTCTGGGCTGTGTCTGCTCCCAAGACTTTTTCTACCCAGTCTACTGGTGGAGCGTAATGTTGGAGTCACCACCCTGATGCTGTGGAGCACTGCTCGGGAGTAGCCAAAACATAGATGTGTTACTAACACCTTTCTATCTACCAATACAAAGCTCAGCACTGTGAAGGCTGCTGTGGAGAAAATTAACTCCATCTCAGCCAGATCTAATACATCCTGTAATTTTTGGGGGGGAATCTTGACTGACATAATAGGTTGAGCTCTAGATTATGTTGGTACCCTGTTGTGATTATCAATAAGAGGCTTAACTTTGCTTTGGCTTGAGTCCAGCCTGTATGCTTCTAGTTAGCTTTCTGCAGTAAGAAAAAGTAAGCCGTGGAAAGGGGGTGCATGGGAATGGATCCAGAGTGCACTTTGTCTTGCAGGGCATAACTCTGGTACAGGGCTGTGGTTAGCAGCACTGGGTTCCACAACAAAAGTGCCTCTAAAAGAAGGGTGATAGAAAAAGTTTTCATTCACATAGCTGCAAAAGACTTTGGGTTTCTGTGTGGAATTTATCAGTCCTTTTCCACTGACAGACTTTCAGATATATTTTTGATATACAGTGCACTAACCTTAATATACATACATATATAAAATCCTCTTCGTCCTCTTTTAAAAAGTGAGTTTATAAAACCAGGTATTTTTCAGCATTCATTATAAATGCAATTTATTTCATTTTAAAACAGGCTTGATTCAAATTTCTGAAAACACAGTTGATTTGTTTGAAGTTTGATTTGAACCCTGATGTTTTTTTTTTTGTTCTGTTTTCAGCTTATGAGAACTGACTAGCATCAAATGAATGAGCATCTGAGAAAATGTGGAATAGTATGTTATACTTTGCACAGGAGTTGGATAAAATACCTGCCAATCCCACCACATCCTTAAAAGATATACAGAATGATATGGTTTTATTTACGTAATACTTCTATCACAGTGAGATTAAACTTCTAAATTTCACTCTTAGGTAATCATTGTTAAAGCAGGACTGCAAGGAGGAACAGAGCTCTGATTTACACATGTTTTATTGCAATTCTTTTCATAACACAAACTAGTTGCTGATGCTGAGTGACAGATGTGTAACCTTGGGACTATGGAAACTATGGAAATAGAAATATGTCAGATCCTACCAGCTCTTTGAAAATTTTAAAGCCATCACATCAACATTATTAAGTATTATAGAGGGTTGTGTTGTTGGAAATGAATCAACAACAAACTCCCCCCAAAAAACAAAACAAAAGCCCCCAACAATCAAAACACAAAAATCCTGTAGGAGCTGAACTGCAGTTGAAACATAGCTAATGCAAGTCCTCATGTACTCATAAAACTGCTTCACTATCTTTCAAGGAACAACTCCATATTCTGTCTTGAACTACTTGAAGGAGATCTCAAAAAAAAAAAAAAGAACAGAGAACAGAATACAATTTGCCTCAGGATTCTGAGGAGTAGTTCAAGCACTGACAGGAAGCAGTGGATACATCTTCACTATGGGTACAAAGGCATCCAAGACGACTTGTTGGTGAACTTGCTTAGATCTAGAAGCAGTATATCTAATGTTGAGGGACAGCAGTCCTGAAATAATAATCACTGGTGATTTATGAACTCCCTGACAGGGCTTATCATCCTGTCACAGGTCTGTGATAATTCACTGAAACTATCTCCAGAACAGCATTGTACAGAAGGTTCATGGCTTTGTACTTCATGGATTGAGGAAGAGTTCTCATGGCATTGGAAATCTCTTTTGAGATGCCACTGTAAAGTGACAGAATATTGCTGACCTTTGTAATCTACTTTCATGTACTCAACACATAATCCCTGGTAAATTTGCCATGTCTGCAGACTTTAATATATAATATGACACATTTTCTCTTGTGTTTCTGAAAGAGCTGAACTGAAAATATTGGGCTCACTGAAGTGTCTACTGCATACTGCAGAAGAGTTTTCAGGCTGACTCCTTGCTCTAGAGTAGGGGGGGATGGAGGACTTTGCTTCAAGAAAGTGAATGGCTGAATACTACTCTGTTGAGGAGAATGCACAGGGGTCAGAAAGCCACTGAAATCCAAGAATTACAATACCCTGTGTTCACTGAGCTAGAAGGCACATTTAAGCTGTATCATACTCACATTTTGGTTTATAGTCCCTCCATTTCCTCATATTACTTTGCTTTCTTTTGTTGCATGGTTTAGTTTGGTTTCTGCAAAATAGATGCATGCAAGGTGGATTTCAGAGAAAAGTGAGGTTCTCCACTTCAGAGGTGCCCTGAATGTGGTACCTTCCCTAATGCAGTCATAAGCATTTGGACATTGAGTGGGTGACTTTGAACCACGTGTGCAAGGAGGATGTTCAGACCAGATCACACTAAACCTGGATGCAAGTGAAAACTTTGAACCCCATTGGAATATGTAGGGTGTCAGCATCGACTGCTTTGATCTATTGATTTATTCCTATCATACTGAATTATTTGCTAATGTAGACACCACCTTAATCCTCCTTTTCTAATCACACACTAAGTTCACCATGCACTGAAACGCAGATGAAAGTGCTTCCTTATGTAATGTTAATAAACCTGGTTCCACTGCAATCACTGACTTCAGCTTTGTATTTCAGGGTGCTGAGATTTTCCCACGGCAAGATGCTATCAGAAAAACTCCCAAACCCAAGAGCCTGAAAAATCTTGAAGTCCATGAAATTTCAAAGAGCCACCTCCTGAAAAATAATGATGGAGACCTACTTTTCTTCACCAATCATATAACTGTTTTTCTTTGCTGGATAAAAAAAAAAATGACCTTCTTTAATGAGTTCACTGTTATTTGAAGCCAGTTTTCGAATTAAAGACATGGAAAGTCTCTGTGATAGGGGTAACAAATTCAACACTGCTTTTGGATTTATCCATTCGGGCTATTAAAGTAACACCACATGCTATCCTTTCCTGAAACAGATAGAAAAAGAATGTGATTCCGTTTCATATTTCTTATTGGTTTTCTCTTGAGAATATACTTATTTTGCAGTGAATTCTGAAATAAAAAGAGATTTAGGAAAACAAAAATCCCATCAGTACTAGGGAATATACAGCTACTCCTGGAAAACAGCTCACATTAAATATCACCTCACCCACCTTTCCAGCAACTCCTGGGAAAGGAGTGTGAAAATGCCAGTTTATTGATGTCCTGTTTTATAGAAGTGTTTCATACCTTTTGGGACCAGTTCCATACGAAAAGTCCACATCAGAGCACATAGAACTCTGGCCCAAAGCTTCCAAAACAGATGACATTATGGTCCTTAAAAAGAGAAAATTATTTTAGATCATCCCATAGATATTTCAGAAAGGGTGAGATTAAGCACTGGCCCATCCTTCAGCTAATGGGATCTATCCTGTAAATCATTTGGTAATGCAAATTAACCTGACAGTGGTGAAACAAGATCAGTATCTAAGGACTTAGTTATAGCCAGGATCCCACTCAGCATAGGAATATCTGAGTTACCATATTTATGAATGATAAAAGTTGCATTTATAAACTATCAGGTGAAACTTGTAAAAATAAAAATTACTGTAAAATTTTTGTATCAGAAAAATACTCTACTTGTTTAGGTAGAATTTGCCTTTTGCTCTTTGTCCACATTTGTGTGTTAGGATAAACAGCAATATTAGAGAGTGTCCCTAAGCTTAAGAGCTGTTTCCTCAGTGGCAGATGGAAAAAAGCAAAGCTGAAGTAGTTAATGTGCATTTCTATAAAGCCAAAAAAATCAGAACAAATATTTAATTAGTTACTTCCTTAAACATTCTCCTTTATTGAATGTGCATATGTACGCTTTTATACACAAGTATAGAAAATAGAACAACTCTGAAACTTTCCTTTCCCTTAGTCCAGAGTAAAACAGTCTTCCTGAAACACTGTCTGATTTCAAATTTTGTTTCTTTTTATATCTAAACAATATTTTGAAAATGTTCTGTTGTACAAATTAATACCATCAAGAATTTTTTTTAAACCAAAGGTCTAATTTTAATGGTAATATTTCACCTATAAAAAGTGAGGATAACAAGTTTGTATTCATACAAAGGTGTTAATTAATGAAAGACAAACCTTTGCCAGTTATTGACACGTTCCTCTGTAATCCTGTTATGTGGAACATTCTAATGAAGTCATAGTTTATTACTAATGATCTAGCTTTGTTTAAAAGAAAAAAAAAACTGCAAGGGGGAGGGGGGGTTGAAATAATTTATTTACTTTGGTGTATTTTTTATCACAGCAGGTAAGAATGCTGCATTTTGACTGCCACATTGTATGCAGGATGAGGGGGTATGACCTCAGAAGCAGCAACGGAGAACTGGCTCTTTCACACTTCAGCACACACTGCTGTGAACCAGCACTTTGGTCATATTATCCACTGCACCACAAAGCTGTCCGCTAATTATCTCTGAATACGAATTTTATTGAACCTTAATTTTCAGTAATGGGGCCTGATAGTTTGAGAAGAAAGACAAAAGAAGGGTCCCTTTGTATTTTCCTCACAATAACCTTCTAGTGCTGGAGCTATGGCAGAACTCATTAAACTTGAACAATGAGTTGAAATATGATCGTGTTATTTTTGTCCCTGCCCCCAAACTAGGCTGGTCCTGTCTGCCAGCTTGTCCATCTGTCTAACTATATGGGAAGAGACATCGATTTTTTAGTGAACACTGTTACAACGCATTCCCAAACTCCTACTGAATCGTTAGGAACATGAATCTTTGATTATTTGAAATTTGATTATTTTGTACATGTTTGGCAAGACCTCAGGGCAAGCTTAGAAGTGTTGCAGGTGCTATGGAATAGAGATGTGAAAACCCTGATTAAGCCATGTTGGATGAAAGCCGATTTGTGTGTGAGGTGAGCTGCGGGAATAGATCCACACTAGCTAGAAATACCTAGTATTCATCCAAACTGTGACTTGAAAGAAACCTAACACAAAAAATAATAATTAAAAAAAAAATCATGTGCAGCTAATTTGTAAAAGGACTGTAGGATTTTGCTCAGCTGAGGGCTCGTAGAGGTTTTTCTACTGTCTTCAAGAAATTTGAGCCATCACAAGGCATCTTCCACTGAGCAGTGGAGCTCTTAAAAGTTAATTGCCTTTGTATTTGGGCTTTTTGCCCTAGTTTTTTTTTTTTTTCAATCTCCACTGAACATAGGGTTGAGCAGTTGCACTGCAGTTTGTATCATAAAATACTTCAGGATATACATGAATGTAGTTAAAATCAATAGATTACTTTCTTCCAGGATTATCTTATTAAGTCATTGCAATGGCAGTTTAGATAGCTCATCAACACTTCAGTTCCTTCTGAACAGTGCTTATTGTCTGTGAGAACCACCAATATATTTTTGGAAGATATTTTTCTCTCAAGCCTTCAAGCATCTCCTTTGTCAAAAATATTGCTTCAGATGTATTCATACAGTTCTGGGGGCAATATATTTATGGAAAATTTACATAAAAAACAAGGGACCAACACCCATTGTATCCAAGAAAAATCTCAACACTGTACACTTTAAGATTTTCATGTGTACCTGGAAAGTATTACATAGTCTAGTTTTTCATTTTCTCTTAATTTTTGGTGGAGAACATGCCATAGCCAAGCAGAATATTACAAGTTCTATGATTCTTTTCCCTTATATTCTGCCTAATTATTATTTCTGTTAAATGCTATTCAATTATTCCTAAATTAAAGTCATCAATATAAAACCAGCTTGCATGTACAAACCAATTAAAGAATAAGTTTCATAACAAAATATTATAAAGGCAGCCCCCGCCCCCATCTCTGTGCCCTCACAGGGAATTGGCAAACACATAGAGGCACATTAACTCATGTCTAGCTAGGACTGGGAGTCTGGTGAACAAATTACAGTTTTGGAGAGTGCAGAAAAAGGAGGTTGTTTCAGAGGGATTATAAATACATATATATTTATATTTTATATGTTTATGCACAGACATCCTTATACACATTCCATGCACATATACATGCATACTTATATGAAGCCTCCAAAGCACAAACTGATTTCATTTTGACTTAACATATTCCATGAATTTTATTTTAACATTCCATATCAAAACAAATAATCTGTTCTGTTAATAGCATTGCTATTTTTATTGTCCTGAGTATTTAAAGGCTGAAATGATGAGTAGTTTTATGTTAACTCCATTTATAAAACTGAACATCTGTTTAACACACTGTGACTGTAAAGATTTTGATTTTCAGTGTATGAAAAGATGTTCATACTGCAAGCACTGTGTACTTGGATAGTCTGAATTTGATTTTAAGTTAAATAAAATAAAATCAGGAAAGGAAAAATATTTATTAACAGGCAGTAACTGAGTGCCCTTCATGATAATAACTTTCACAGAATTTTTCTGTGATATAGAAGGTGATTCTTCTGTCATGTCCACATTTGTCAGTCAGTAATAATTACACTGAGGTCAGCAAAGAGACCAATATTGAAATGGGCATAAGAATACAAACATTGGGAACATAAAATTTCTAAATATAGCACTTGGTTAAACTTTCAAGTCCCTTTTGTGGAATTTTGAAGATATTTAATGATTTTGTATTTTATTCCACTGATCCAGAAATCTTTTCTTGGTCTGTTCACTGAATGCTAATTTGATTCAGGGAGTTGTACTTTATTAATTTTATCTTGCTTTTAGTTTTGACTCAGTAAGCAAACCATACAGAAAAATATCGGTCTGGTATTTGAGAAAGAGTGAACTAAGAAATAAAAAATAGCCTTGATCTGTGATAAATGTGCACTGAAGAAATTAAATCAAACAACAAAAATCAGATTCATCATGACTCCTTTAAAAGATTTTATGTGTGCTTCATTTTTCAGCTAAATAAAGTATTGAATGGAGAGTTTGTGTGCACCTACACATCTACTCTTGGGACTGGGTGTGTCAACTGTTTGCCTGCTGATGTGATACCTGGCAGAAATGGTGCCCCTGACAGATTGTACCCGCACTGTAATCTGTTTATTGTAACAGGCTCTGGTCTTCCAGTGGGAAACCTTGGATGCAACTGGGAGAGAGTGAGACAGCAGAGGAATGTACTGTATATTCAGATAGATGTACAGGGGATACCGTGTCTTCCTTTCCAACAACTGCTACATTGCCATATTACGGTTCAAATTCCAAGCATTCAAGGATGTAAATATATTAAACAATGCATCTATTTGTGCAAAGCATTCTTTATGAGGGGCATCCATGTGCTTTTAATCAGTTTCATGCTGAGTGAAAGAAAATTGTAAACTATGCATTAAAAGAAGGTTTCTGAAAGTTATTTTCCTTCTATCTTCTGCATCCTAATTCAATACTTCCCCTTGCTTTCAGTGATAATATAAACAATCTTCTAGCAACATTCATGAGGAAAGTTTGATGTGGATTTACACTAGTGGAGCTACATTACAATGGGTAGATTTAAGGTATTATAAAATGAGTTTTTGGATTTGTTACAGAGGTATGAAACCCCTAAGACACAGACAGATAGGACTTCCAACATATGGCAACCACTCTTATTATAAAACAAAACAGTGTTAAGTCAAAGTACCTGATTACAATTCGCTAGTGCTATGTAGCTCTGATAGCAGGCTTATATTTAATGCCACAGAAACAATATAATTTATTTTTCTGTCTTCCCTTATCCCTTCGTTATTGGGTTTCTAGGCTTTGAAACCTTAAGCAAAAGGAAAAAAAATATAAATTATAGAAAACATCAAAGTATAGTGAAATCAAATGACATTCCATACAATCCGTACAGAGATATCTAACACATTTCTCATGTGCAGTGTGGTCGAATTGCTATCACTGCAGAGCTTTAGTTGTTATAATTACTAATCTTTTGGGAGCTATGGTAGCACGTTTATAATGTCAAAAATATTTAATTGAATGGAATAGTTAACTTGGCAGTGTAAAAATTCATTTGATAATGATTTAAGCTGGCCGAGATTTTAACCTGTTATCAAAGGGATCATTAGGGAAAAAAAACATAGCTGAATAATTTTACTACCTGCTACTTCTTCAGCTAAGTTTGTTTATAGATTTCTCTTACATTACCTTCTCTGAGATGTAGATTCTGGAGGTAGAGCAACTAACAGCACACCTATTTGTGTCTACACATTCACTACTAAATACAATTTTTGGTGCACATCACATGTCTAAAAGCATGTAAATTAAGAAAAATATGACTGTGATGGACATGTCAAAAGAAAAATCACTAAGCCCTGTAGCCTAATAAACAAAATTCCGTTTGGGAAATGAATTGACTGACAAGCAGTTCTTAACAAATAAATGCACATTAGATTCAGATGCATACCAGAGTATCAAATAACTTGATAATTTATCACCAGTCAAATTTAAAACCACGTTTTCTTGTCTTGGTCTATGGTTCCCATGCAGTGCTATCTTATTAACAAGACTTTAATTCTCGTACTGACACACAAAAGTGTTGTACTCTAATGAACTGTCTGCTCCTTGCAGAAATCTGGTGGTAATGTAGGATGTTAGTTACAATAATGATAATCTTTAGTATTTTTAGCCTGTCAGAACCCGCACGGCCAACAACAACCAGTCTTTTACTAAAACTCTACCTCATCAAACTAACTTAATTAGCAATTCAACTCCTTATTTTTGTTTTGGATTCCCCTCTGGCTACTAATTAAAGCTTAATCGAAACTGCTGAACTGAGGTTGTAAAGAATTCATTAATATTAAAATTAGCCCCAACAATTTTTTTGGGCTGGTGCAATTTGTATTTGTTACTGTCAGGGATTGAAATTCAGTTGAATTGTTAAGAAAGCTGTACCAGAAATTTGCTGTATATTCATATTATAAGCAGAACAAATACGATGAATTCTAATAGTTGAACAAGTAATTCATGTTTTGACCATGCACAGTTCACATTACTTATGTCACTATTTAATACCAACAGACAAAATGTATTTTCAGATCATTTTCCCAAAGTCATACACATTTCTTTATCCTCCTAAGTGCTTTCATATTTTGGATAAAAGGAAATAAAAGGCTCTGAAAAAAAATGCAAAGATTGATTTTATGTATTAACTTGACAAGATTAATATGTTTGAAAAATGAACAGATTTACCACTTCACTTTGATTTTTCCACTTTTCTTAACATCAAAGATTACTCCAGCTGCAATAATGGTCATTCTGAAAACTAAGATCAACTGAACTATGAGCTTCTGTAAAGGACGCTTTTTTGCTGGTAACCTAGACCTCACTGAAATATTTTTTAATAGGAGTGTAATACATTATTTTTTAAATTAAAATGAACATCTCTGCTCTATAAATTATTTAAAGATATTCTTTTCTGAACTCAATTTATTCTTTGTAATGAGTTTAAATGTATTTTTAATTAAATTGCTTACCTTACAATAAGAAATGAACTTAAATTTGAGTATTGCTAAACACTCTCAACAATATGAGTGAAACATACTTGTGTTTGTTTTTTGTAAATTTCTTAGAAAATGTAAATAAGAAAGGCAGTCTTTTTATAGCAGATAAAAACGATTTTCATAATTCAAGTTCACTTTTCATTTTAACTTTTATGCTTTAATATTTTTATTGGAACATGTATATTTATTTTACCCTACAGGAAATTTTTTCAAGAATGTTTATAGGAAACAAACTTGTTAGGACTAAAATATACAGCAACTAATACTGTTTAACATATTTTATTAAATATAAACATTAAGATTATTTATATAATGCAAAACTTTACAAAAATATACATGAAAAATTACGTATGCATCTAGGTTTCATTTAAATAACATTTATGACAAAACAATCATGCACATATTTAAAAATCAACATATGTCCATTTTTTACTCACTGACTAAATCAACAATGGCATACAAGGCACACAATTTAAAATCTTGGTGACAATTTCCATGAAGTTATTCAAATACAATTTGACTTCTGACAAGAGGATGTAATTTATAAAACAGAACATGCCTATCAGTGGAACCTAAATTTGCATAATGAGGATACTTTCATTTCTGCAAGCACAGTTTTTGACATCCCAACTTGGAGCGCTGGAAGAATCTGCTGAAAAATGTCAATATACATAAGCAGAAAAATGATGAATAAAATACCCGTAACATTTATCTGATTTGAGTAAACAAAATAAATTTTGCTTGCAAAAAGTAATGATTTTGAAAACTATAATAATGTGTTTCCTAAATGTGTAGAAGTCTAGCACTGCCTTTAGCTGCAATCAGCCTCAAAAAAATAAGGGAGGTGTTTTGAGTTTATCATTAGCTGATATAAACCCTGTTCTGGCATTAATGTTATGCATTTTTAATCAGTGTTTTGATTTAATTCTCTGTTGCATTTCCTATAAATATACCTCAGTAGTAAAAGAAGAGTGAAAAGAAAAAAAAACCCTTATCCTTTCTTTGGTTGTTAAACTTGAAATTGCTTGTTAACTTGGTCAGCTGGATAAGAGCATCCATCATTCTTGAACTGGATAAAAAATAGCTCCTTGCCCTCCACAAATTATTTTGAGTTGTCATTTCAGGTAAACATATGCTTAGAGTTTGAATTCAAGAAATTCAGGAATAAATTTGCTTTAATTCAGCATCTCTTACCGACCCCACCAAAAAGGACAGCATCAGATGACAATCAGAACCAAGTTACCTTTATGTTTCAAAGCCAGAACTCAGGCAGACTGCAACGTATCTGTTTCAGGTTTGCTTACAAAACCCTGGACTGTCAAGAGAAAGCAGCAGAAAAACACCTTAAAAAGAAAAAAAAGGAACACAATTAAAAAATTATCCTGGAAATTATGGGTTTCCTTTATAAAAATTACTAATAGCATCTTCCAGAATTAAAACTAAGGACACTAGGTTTATTTTTCATTAATCTTGCTGCTTGTTTATAGCTTTCTAATTCCCCAAATTTTGACATTATGCCTGGTTTCCTTTTGTTTCTGCTGAGCTTCACTTTATGGTCTCTCTGATATTATTATTGAACTGTAAATATTCCAGGGGGAATTGCTTCAAAACCAGCCGTTTCACTTGCAATAATATATAATTTTTGTATAAAATATTATGTAAGGACTCTGAGGCAGAGAAAAATTTTTGCTGGCCTTCATTGCTAAAAAATCTAAGAACACAGAGTAAGAACAGAAGAATGGGGAAAAATCAAATACAAAACAAAGCAAGAAGGTAAATCTCAGTGCAGAGTAACCTTTTAAATCTAAATTACACTTGTTTGTAGTCAAATTAAAGAACTAGGCCATGGCTTTGAAAAAAAATTGTTCATCATATGCTTTATTTAGGTTGATAGTTGTCACAAACATACACCATTTATTTAAGCGAAAGAAGAGCATGTCAACCTTACTTATTTAAGACACTAATCTGACAAATAAATACCTTTATCAAGTGATTGATAAATATGGCTAAACACCTAGCACCGTTGCAATTAAATATGCTCTAAATAATATTTCTTACTGCAAAAGGTATTTAAAATGTTGCCTGGTATAGTTCAAAGCAGAACTTGGAGGTAACTGTGACTGCCAACCACAAAAACTTGATGCAGAGAAAATTAAAATGATTCAGTTTCTGTCAAATACTGTAAAACTAAAGTAATAAATAAAATCATGGAACAAGATCACTGCCAGTATATTCAAGAAAATAGTAATTGCTTATTAGCTGTTCTCATCATTATCATTTTGAGATAAGCATGTATTTTATAAACATTTTCAGCTAAGAAACTTCATGACTTCTCTTTAAAAATTCCTTTTTATTATCAGAGTAGATTCACAGGAAAGAAAGAAGCAGCTTGCTGTTCAAACAGCTGAAAGGGGAAAAAATGGGTTGTTTCAACATTGCTTTTGCATCTTTAATTTCTTTCAATGCTCTGTACATCGTGAATATGTCAACTCAACAGACATCTCATTTTCAGTTGCTGTTTCAGGTATGATAGGAGCCTACACAGTGGCTTGATGTGTGAGAGCATTTGTGTGGTAGGAACGGGAGCTTCCTGCAACATGCTGTGATGTCTGTGCATCCACGGTGAATGGGATTGGATATATCTAAACTCCTCAGTCCTCTCCCTCTCTGGGGCAGTACATGTTTATCTTAAGTTTACCATACAAACTCCTTCTACATAAAAATACACCCAAATCTGTACTGTATGTGTTTAGAAATAACTTATGCTATAAAATATTGATTTTTAAAATTAACATGTTACTCAGATATGAATTTTTTTGGTCCTGAATTTTCCCAATGTGGAAAGATCACAAATGGAGCTCTTCAGCAGCAGGTCACCTGCAAAAAAACCTAAACCCCAGTAGCCCTTCCCTTACCCAGTTTTTAACATGGACCACCCCTACTCCCACAGCTTACTCCACACTCAGAAGTACATTCAGACATAAATGCATATTGCTTTTAGTCTAATTTCTGCAACACATAAAAATATCCAATATGCTGGCATATGTCTCAGATATGTATGTCATTTGGGAAGGCTGGGAAAGACCTACAGATTTTTCACTGAAAAGGAAGCTCATAAACATTTTAAAATACACTCTTGTCACATGACAGCTGGTAAATTCAGCAGAATATGAGGGGACATCCATGTTCCAGAACATAAAGCTTCTTCAAAACCAAGATAGAGTACAGACACTGTGCTTGGACAGGAGGGAAATCTGTGCTCCCTCTAATCCCTACTCTGCTGCTCTCTTAGAAAACCCACAAACACAAACTGAGACAAAATTTGGTAGCTTACTGAAACCAAGACAGAGGAATGCTTAGGACAGCTAAGGCAGAGAATATACCTCAGCCTTCTTGGGAAATATTCAGATACTGCTGTTCCAGAAGAGTGGGAATAGAACTCTTAAAGCAATAGCTAATAGCAAATCCGAAGAACTGTTTGTTGCCAAAAGGTGGGAGCAAACCAGAGACAGAAAAAATAACTAGATGTTGGGATTAGTTACCCACATAATTACTATTTTTTTAAATATAGCTGTACACTAAGATTTTCAGTCTGATAGTTTGGATTTTTGCTGCTTTGAGTCATTGTTGCTGCTATTGTTTAAACATTCATTGAAATAATAAGGCAAACATTTCTGTTTCCAATTGTGGCATTTGTTATGTTCACAGACCTCTTACTAAATGTTCAAAGTGGCATCTCTTTATAATACTAATAAGTGATTCTTCTTCAAGCATTCATTGTCCCACCAGTTGAAGGGTTAGCAATGGGTAAGTCCACAATGTTCTGAGTGAATTGAATTACATTTTAAAATAATTCCTGAATAGTTTTAGAGCTCTCTATACTTGTGCCTTGAAATAGGCAGTACTACCCTCCCCTTCACACCCTCCTGAAGTGCATACATGCCACTGCTGTTTATTAAGACAATCAACGTTAAGTGTTGTATTTGACACTCCAGAGCATTTTCAAAAATACAGGGAGGGAGTAGTCTATAAAGCTATCTTCTTCGGTGACAGCAATTTTATTCATGCACTACAAACACATTACAGTATTTTAAAAAAGATAGCCCTTTTGATTTAAATTCTAGATTACCAGACTGTGTTTGACTGCCTTGAAAAGCAGTGCTGGGTGGTGGAAAGGAAAACAATGCACAGTCGGCAGGAAGAGATTAACAAACCACAGTGATCTGTCCCTTACGTTCCCTGCCCAACCCCATCTTCCGCAGGTCTGTTTGCATGAGTCGCATGATGCCTCCCATGAGTCCCTGACAAGTGATGGTCGATGGATATCCTGCTCCACAGATCCTTCAGAAACATGACTGTGGGTACCTTGTCATGCTCTTATAAATATCACCTACACCCAGGCTCTCACATTTCATGGATATTGAAGCACCACCTCCACTCATACACGTTTCCGTTTTTAATGTGGAAGCCAAATGCACACATTTGGGAGGTAAATTATGCAGAAAAATACTTTACATTTCTGCTGAGGCAAATGATTTTTAAGTAGGTCTCATAATTACTTCAGGTGGAGAATGTGCTTTTTCTCTGTGGTCTATTCACTTGCAGTTTGTCTGAGGAAGGATTATATTACTATCGTTACACAAACACTTAAATGGGTCCATTGATTTGTTTAGGAATGATATATCAATGACAGTTAATTATTCAATAACTGATCATTAATTTGGGGCAAATGATCAGAAACTCCTCGGTCCTTCTGATTTTGTTTGGCTCAAAGGAATAAATGAAATTTGTTTGTTATAAGCATGCAGCAGACTACTAAGCACTAATTTTCATTCTACTACAATAAAGTAGTGTTTTAAACAGACTCATGAAATCTTCTAATACTACTCAGGCAAACTGACCAACAGTAGAAAAGTTAAACACATTGTGAAGGGGATTATTTTTTAGCTGTCTATATCTTTCATCTAAACTGACACCTTGCCATGTGGTCTTTTTGTGGAATACAATTTTTTACATACTTAAATAGCTTGCTTTTAATTAATCCTTCCCTCTTTTCCTTGCATTTTAAGCTATCCTAAATATCAAGGACTGTTCATACCTGCTGGGCTACAGCAGTACTGGATGATGTTCGAAAAGCATTGCTTATGTAATAAAGGTATCATCATTTTTAATTAAAGTTCATTCAAAGTGTGCTTTCCAATACCTGCGTCATTACCCTAATGATTAATAAGCAACATAATATTTTCTCTCACTCCAGCTGCATGGCATTGAGCTCTAAAATTTCCAAAGAACAAGTCAGAGAGGAATTACAGTTACAAAATAGAGTGAGTGTCAAGCTGAAACTCTTTTCATTAACTCAGTGCTCACTTCTGCCAAGTTCTGCAGCACATACTTGATTCTGTAACATCAATGTGCTGAGATTATTCTAGTACCATAATAGAGAACATTTAACGAGCAACTGAAAACTTGAACCCTTAGCCCTCGATTTATTTGCTTCTCTTGGCCAAATGGACAAAAATTAGCCTGAGTGGAGATCTGGTTTCCATTCACTTCAGTGGATTTAATGCCACATTTGGTGAGTGCAAGGAGAAATCATGGAGATGGAAGTGTGTTGCAAGAAGCTTTACACTGTCACTTCTGCATGGGCCACAGCCTTATTCAGAATGTTTTAATAATCAAAATTCCTGTGAAACATTATACGCAAGTCAGTTTTCAAGAAATAGTGTGACAGATGATAAACTTCTCTATTGTGGGCAATATGTATTTTGAGAAATGTTGTATAAAACCTGAGTAACAGGAGGACTTATAGTTTCCATGTGTAAAACCAAAATATGAGCAAGCCTATATAAGATGTACCTGTGTCTGTCCTTCATGGTGCAAACCAGACTGAAAAATATAGTCTCATTAAAGAGGAAACACTGTTCTGGTAAAAAAACCCACCACATTTCAAAATTGCAGCTGTGCCACTTCGGTGTGAGTGTTACTTATGTGATCACCAGAGGTCAGTGTCACCACAGGCTGCAGCACAGAGAGGGAGGGAGATGCTGCTTACAAAAGATGAAAACTAGCCTGATCCCTCCAGAATTTGCCCGTGCTCCAATACAAAGTATAACAAATTCACAAGCCTCTCTCTTCTTTGTGAGATGGAAGGTAGATGACTGGGAGAGCACCGAGGAAAGAAAACGACAAGTGAAAGAAGAATCAGAGAGCTGTAGGGAAATGCGGGCAGGAATAAAAGCACAACTTGGCGGGCTGCTTTGTGACCATAAAAGATATTGCCTTCAGATTCTCAAGCAGGCAAGTCCCACCTGTGTTAAGGCATATAGCTAGCAATATGAATTACTGGCAGCATCAAATGCTGAGAAATTATGTGGCTGCTCACAATGTTTAAATAATTAAAAAATACCCTTTTCCTTTGCCACAGAGTTGGTAATTTTTTTTTGGCCATGTTCTCAAGCTTTGCTCCACTAATATAACAGCTGAGAATGTTTGTAGGTGTGAGTCCGTTTGCATGTAATTTTAATGACGTGAAATCTTCAAATTGTGTAGTTTGCCTCCAGGGGTTACAGTTAAAGAAAAATACAAGACGCAGAATAAAACTCTGGGAGCTGGATATACTTTTTCTCCAATTGCCCACTCTCCTTTGACAAATGCTCTTACAGTTGTGGCCCTTGTGTATGGGTCAGAGGTGATGGATAAGTGTGTATGGGCTGCTGCTGCTCCCTCACCTTGCTATGTCACCAGCCCCCCAACTCATTGAGGGTAGCAGTGGTGCGCTCCTCCACCCTCATATACCCCCAGTTCTGAACGGAGGCTGTGAGTGGGCATGCTGGGAAGAGCAAAAGCTGTGGTAGAGGGTAATCATTCAAGAGCAGAAGGCAAAGCAGAAAGACTCACTTAGCTTTCTTGGGGTGCCTTGAGGTTTATATCAAAGTTGAACAATAAATGCTGTCTACCACTTTGTCTGTACTGGCATTTTTGGAAGTTAGTCTCCTACCAGTGCTCAAGCAAGTGGCAGCAATGCTAAGACAGATAAATTCTGCGTTTAGATGCCCTACATTTTGTAGGATTTTTGTTTTACAATTGTTTGAAAATGGCAGAATATTTCATTAGAAAGGGAGCTGTGGGTTGCAACCATAGCTTGAGCATTTTTCTGCTGGAGTGTGGTGTCTCAGTTTGGCTTTTGCAGTCCACTGAAGCTCTTGTGTTTACCATGATGGAGTCCAAACATCAATCCAAACACATAGCTCAGAAGTAGTGGTGTAGCCGCCATGAAAGACACAAGTCTGTTTCCAAGCTCCTTCTGTACAATGCTGTGTTTTAACAGAAATACCTTCTTTTTTTCTGAATGTATTAATGTCCAAATTTGGAAAAGAGCCAACTTTAAAGTATCAGGTCTGGAGAATCATTTCTTAAGTAGTCTGAGACATTTTTTACAATTGAAGAACACAGATTGTCTCTCATATGGAAGGCATCTAACTTATACTAGGCAGAACTTAAGTATTTATCCAACCATATCAGCTGCTCTCAATTCACTCCAGGGTAAAGTCCTCTTCAATACTCCTCTAGAAAAATGATACTGCTTATCAAAAGGAATTATCTAGATAATGTCATGACAGATACATGACAAACTTGCTTTCCCTCCACAAGTCTTAGGGCTAAGCAAATACAAATTCAGCCTCTTTCCCAAGGCAAAATGTGAGTTGATTTTTGCACAACCCAACAAAAGAAAAGTAGGACAGTTCACATAGAGCTTGAAAGTAACACAGGGCAAGAGTCCTAAAGAGGTCAGTCTTTAATGAACACTCTGTATTACTAAAGTCTACAAATACTGGACAGTTAGTTATATTTGTTCCAAAACACCTTCATGTGATGGGAAGCTGAGATTTCAATGATGTTTAATTGGTCTCCGCATAGTGCTGTGATCTCTCTCAGCAACTTCTATCATCCACCATGACAGTGCTCTCACGGATTGCAAAGGGCTGAACTAGTGCACACTCTTCTTTACAGTCTTACTCTCTGAGATCAGTCATCAGGCTAAATAACCCATAGCAGCAGATCCTAACATGTTCATGTAGCTGCACTGAATTAATGACATTAAATAACAACTGAAAAAAAATCATAGAAATCTAAGGCAGAAATTGGGTAAATTTGCATGTTTTCAACAACTCTTTTCCTCTAAACATGTCAGAAATATTTTACTACACATTTTCTTGTATTAACAATTTCATTTTCTTCTCCCCGAAAATATACCTCCCCTTTTGAAAATGCAGATACATCTCAGATCAAGGCATTCCCCAAGTCTAGAAAAAATCAAGATACAGCTGGGAAGAAGTATGTCCCTAAAAATTTTAATGTGTAAAAAGTACTTTGACCCCTAAATAAATGTCTCTTCTATAATTCTCAGTGCTTTGTATAGTTTAGCCTGGTCTTAAAGTATTAACTCAGAAACACTCTCCAGTCTTATTTAATGGTGGTTAGGGAACCACACACTAACTGTAGAATAATAACAATAACAATAATAATACCCCATGTTAGTATGGGAGCTGGTAGGGGATAAGTACATTTAATAAGTCTGCTGGAAAGCATGAAATTTAATTAATGCTCTTTGGCAAATTTCCCATTTGTGTCAAGACATGGCAGAAGTCCACTGATGGGTTAACTCTGTGAAGGCTGCTGAGCCTCCAGCAACAGGCAGCTGAAAAACTTTCTCTGCTGCTTAAGCTGCTGACCACTCACACCCTTCCTGCACTTGCTGCACTTTGTAAAGGTAACAGAGATACCAAGACGCTGGTGGTAGCAAATGAAAATTCTCCACAGATGATAAGGCCTGTAATGATCTCTGAATTCTATGGCACGCTTTCAGCTCAGAGGGAAAAAAGCACCACTGAAGGCAGTAGCTATGCAAGAAAATCCCTTGTTACATTCACCAATGAGGCAGTTAAATGCCTCCCTGACATCCGATCCCATCAGATCTTGTAAGGTAAGCAGAGTCAGCCCCGGTTAGTACTTGGACGGGAGACCTCCTGGGAACACCGGGGTCTGTAAGTTCTAGTCCTGAGGACTTCACTGTCACTGTCCAAGCTCGCTCGGTTTTGGCAGATGAACTTTAGGAGTTAAAGGGTGGGGCCAGTTCTGCGCACGCTGTGCCTCACCTAAAAATCCACTGCACAGGCTGGAAGGGCACACCCACGTGGGGAGAGCCCTCCTCAAATCTTCGTTTGCGAAGCCTGGCCATACATACATACATATCCATCAACATTTATGGGTGCCTGAACTTGTATGGGATGCATGAACTGTGGAAGAAGGCAGGCATTTCATACTGCTTAGCTGCATGAATTAATATACATCTTTAGAACTGCAAACTTCTCTCAGTTTCCCTATTTCAGTGAAAAGAAATAGATTCTGCAAAGAACTGAGCTTAGGGGATCTACTTCTTTCTCTGGCTAAATGAAAAGGATGGGAATACTCCTAACTCTGCTACTTAATTGTCCTATTCTTCTCAAGTTAGATATCTAAGCGAGCTGCCCCAGGCTACCTATCAGACTGTCTTGGATGTCCCCTCCTACTGAATGCTCAGGCTGATGCCAGCAAGGATTGCCTGTTTGTGCTGTAGAGCAGGTAGACCCAAGGAAAAGATGACTTGAAAAATTCCAGAGGTTTTTGTATAGATGACACATGGCTGAGTAAGACATCTGGAGGACTTTAAAGTCCCAAATGATTTAATCACTGTAGCAACGAAAAGGAGAAAACTTCTGTGTGGAATTAGGCAATTAAAACAGGGGGTGGGAAACTTGAGAAAATAAAAAAAAGGGTTTTCAGAAGGAAATTGCTTGGCAAGATTTTGGTAACATATCCAAGGGTTAAACAAGGAGGTTAGGCTTAAGGTTTTGTCTTGCTGTCAAGTGATACACATCCACAGAGCACCAAAGAAGGATGAAACAAAAGACTGGAAATTTCCATTTACTGAAACCTCAGTTTCACACAGCTCAGCTAGCTCCTGCTCTGAGACTGCATCACTTCCACTCCCTCTAAACTGCAGAGCTGTACAGTGCATTCCAAAGATCTGTTCTCTCACGTCTTGGTCTTCCTCTCCTGGGACCGAGACAGTGGTCCCAGGCCTTGCCTCCATAGGCATGCAGGTGTTCATCGGGGAAGGACAGGGAAGGGGAAGCAGTTTGTAGCAAAGTGATGCAAGAGGAAAGCAGACAGCTGAGGCACTTTCTGCTGGGACCTACTGAAAGGTGGGAAACTCCTGGAAAAATTGAAAGGCAGCCCTAGGGATCTGCAAGTAATCTTTGAAGGTGTAAACCCACGGTTTTCCTAGTTCCTGCAAGGCTGGGATTTCTCTAGCTACACATTTTGTTATAACCACTGGACAACTAACTATGACCATATCTCCTTGCCAGTTTAGCCTGTTCTGTAACTCCACCCTTATTTCTGCTGCCTGGTATGTATACTCGAAATCTCCATGTTTCCTAGTCCATAAATTTGATGTGTTTGTTCTGGGCATGCAGCTGATAGTGCTGTGGGCTGCAGCTGTAGTGGTGCCTGTCCTACTACAAAGAGAGAAGACCTCCTGCATTTGTTCACACAAAGCCCCACCACTCCAGTCCTCACAGGCAGGCAGATAAACCACTTTCAGGCTGGATTCTTGTCTTTTTCCCAGTCCTGTCCTCAAGAGCCTGGGACTGTCACAGGCAGTTAGGGAAAGTACTTGCAAATGGCACAATTTCATACCATTTGAGGCTGCGTTCTGCTACATATTTCAGATTCTAAATTACGAAGAGCTTGTTTTTAGTTCAGAGGAAGATACAGCAATATATGTGGTGTGCATTCATATACATGCAAGTTCCTTTACTTTTAGAAGACCACCAGGGAGACTTGCTGGCAATTTTCTGCAGAGAGGGAAGTGGAAATGGATGTGGATTGATAATACTAGAGTATCATCTACCATCTGGATAGGCTTAACACATGATAAACTGTGAGGTTTGGACATAGATTTGTGGTGCTTGAGGAGATTGCTTAAAAGCCTGTCTATGTTGGCCTGGCCTGAGTCCCATCCCATGGAGCATTGTACAAGGTGAACACAGAATAACAAGTGAAAGATGTAACAGCCCCATATTTAGAATAATAAACTAAGAGTGTGTTTAGAGCAGTTCTACTATTTTTTTTTAATGCAGGTCTTGGTGTTAAATTACAGAGATCTAGGTTCATGGATTATGAAACCAAAGAGAATAACTGGATTCATCCACCTTTTACTTCCCATTTAACAAAGACAGAAAGCCTGTTAAACTCCTTGTTTTTACCTCCAAATCTCAGCTCCTCTTGTAGCTACATAATTTATTTAAAACACGTAGGCTTGTTTTAATATTTTTTCTTTTCTGATGAAGAATCTATTACATGTGTTAACATTTTGTTTGTGACTTAATTGCTGTCACTGATAGAAAGTGTAACTTGTTACTTCAATTTATGACTACAGTGGGGTTGTTACGGTTATAAAGGCCAGAGGGTATAAAAAAAGCACACTTTGTAAGGCCCAGTAGTATTTTTCATACGACAGATTGATACAGCTGAGAAACAAAGAGGAGATTTAGAGCTTGTGTACCTAACAGTTCATATGTTTTTTCCCAATGATATGAGTTAGACATAAAAAAATAATACTCACCCCTGCAAATATTGCCTGACTTATGAACTATACAGGCATAATTTGTTGGGCTATTGCGAGGGCGAATTATATAGCACTACTGCCGTCTTGATGGCTTTTCTCTGGATTGGGAAGATCAGAATTGGTGACAGAGGTTCTGTGATGTGCAGTGTTAATATACAGCTATAGGATGGTGAGTTTTATGCTCCCTCTAGTCCCCTTCTCTCCACACTGCCCTCTTGCTGTGGCTATGCTACAACACTATGTTGCTTGCTTATATGTGAGTTATCAGGAGAGCAATTCAGCTGGCATTGTCTTAGCAGTCTACCCCCTTTAATTTATCCCTGCTACAATTTCCCAACCACCCTCAAATTTTGTCAGGGATCACTTTGTCTTCAAATCATGCAGTTCTGGAGGAGTCTCAAAGGGTCATCTAGACCACATCCCTACTAGAAATCAGATATAAGTGATCCTCCATTGACCCAACACATTACTTATCAATTCTTAGAAGCTTTCATTAAGAAACCACAGCATTCCTAGGTATCTTCTTTGTACAGTTAACTTCACTATATTTCAGAAAGTTCTTTCAAACACATAGTCTTAAGTGTTTCACTCTGCACCAATAAAAACATTTCACAGCATGGCATTACAAACTGATCCCTGAGGACCTGAGTAAGAAAGTAAATTTCTGTAAGAATTCCCTGTTTGCAATTACAGGAAAAAACTCCAATTTTAAGTTACTCAAGATACAGCATGTTAAGTTTATTATTGTTTTACTTTCTTAATCAAAATTTTGTGAGGTAAGAAGTCAAATGCCTTACAGAACCTGTGTGAACGTTATTACCTTTATCAACTAAACACATGCAATATTTAAAAGCTAATGAGGTATCCAAGACAGTTTCTTAATCATGCCTATTCCTTTCCACTAGAAAACCCAAACCTAATATCTTCCCTGCCAAGCCCTTCCTCTAGGTAATTTGAAACACTTCTGGTTTTAGAAAACTGGGAGGAAATGGATTTTATTTTGGAAAAGGGAGAAAAACAAAGCTGTTGTTTCCTGTTTTCTCTTTACCTTTTCCCATAGCTTACATGGAAACAAGCTGGCTAAGTTCTACATGTACATATAATTGAAGTGAAGCCATTTTGGAAATAATTCCAATTTACGATGAAAAAGTGACATATTAGCTCTCCAATGATGTGTTTCAAAATTAGAGGTGTGCATAGGTTAAGTTAAAGCTGATTGTTAAACATAAAATATGTCAATTAAAAAAACCAACAACCCTACTAACTACTGTCATTTTCAGAACAAGTGAATGAGAACATCAAGTAATGAATTGAAATTAAGTTGTTTCTCAGTAATCACAGTCTATCTAATTTCTTATGTCTTAAACATCTGTTACTTACACATCAAAGGAAGGGTGGTTAGACTGAAAGGCACTGGACAGTGTAGCTCACTACTGGGGAGCCCTCCTTGCCAAACAGAAAAATTCCCATTACACCCAAAGGAAAAAGGTATCTTGAGTTAGTTTTACCTAGATATATTTTGACCGCAAATTCTGTATTGCCACAGAGAATCTATGCTTTATCTTATGCACTGGGACGAGAGGACAGCAAAAAAAGAAAGTGACTATACATTACAGTTATTTTCATTGTATTCATTATAGTCAGTTTAACTATATTCTTCTTCTCAGTTCCTTTAACTGCAATCTGTCTGGAGCAAAGTCTAAGTTCAGTGCAATGCAATTTAATGGAAGGTTTAGCTAGGAAGAGCTAATGAACACCTGTATCAAAAGTAGTGGTTACCATAAAATGATACGTGTGTTAAATATTTACCAGATCGCAGTATTATTTTCTCCTCAAAGTTTAAGGAACTACTTAGTGTCCTAGGCTTGATGATGTGATAACCCTTGGTAAATATTGATTTTTAAATGGTGACCACTGTACAAATTTATACTTGCTAATGGGAGGTCCACAAAGCAAACAGTACTAATTGAGCAAAACCAAGGCACTTTTTCAGCTCATATGTTTGACTTGACATATTGTGATAGACACAATGTAGCTCCCAAGTGTTTCCCACCAAAATGGGCAACATGGAGATGTAAAGATAAAGAGTAAAATGGCTGGTAATCCTTCCTTGTGTAATGTACACCTTTGTAGAAAGCCAAATGAGGTATTAGCTGCTCTTAAACCACTCACCATCCTATCATCTCTTACTGCATGCTATTGCTGCCTCATACTACAATATTTTTTAACCTTTTTGTGTTTTCAAATTTCTGGGCAAAGCAGAGGCATTCCTAATAGTTTTGATGGCAAAGCTTTTCCTCAGACTATGATTCTAAGGATCTGTCTTGTCTTTCCTCGCTTCAAAGACTCATTCAGAAGAGGGATTGAAGAGTCACCCTGACATCACAGGGCTGTAATTTTGGACTGCAGAAAGGGATGTGTTAAGGCTCACACAGGACAGACCTCAGACACATGGCTTGAAGGGACTTTATGGCCACTGCACAATGGCTTTGAAGCGACATTGGAGAGACCATCCATGTACTTGTACCCTGCTAATTTGCCCTTGCACTCAGTTATACTGTATTTTATGAAGAGTGGGAAAGAATTCACTGTGAAAATGATGTAGAGCTACTTACTGGGTGTAAATGCTTTGCCCATGTTCCAAGCATACTTAACATATTGCAGCCTGCACACTGCAAGATTCTTCATTTTAAATGCATAGAATTGAAGAGATTGTGAGATTATTGAGAGAAACTGCTTATATATTGCTGGCCCTTAAATTTCACCCATTTACCCTAGGCTGAACACCCCAATTAAGGCTGGAGCATATCTACTGAAAAGGCATCCTGACTTGAGATGAGTTGAATGTTCAAAAAATGGAAAATCCCCAACTTTCCTAAAGAGGACTTTATCAGATTGGGCATTGCTCCCCTGGCATTTCTAGCATGGTAAAAGTCAACACATAAAAATTTTTCTTCTGCCAGGTTGTAGAGAAGAAGCAAATCAGTCACAGCCAAATTTGGTATACTGTATATAAATGAAATAATAATAATAATAAAATAACTGTGTATGTGTAGGGCAAATCTTTATCAAGAGCTTTATGCCTAGAAAGAAGGTATTTAATTAAATATTATAAGTAGACAGAGCTGGAGGACCTCAAATCAGATTTACCTGCTCTGTTAGTGTCCACCAGACAGTGAACAGCTGTTGAAGAAGCACTGGGGACAAGGCACCAATGACCCTTCCAAGCTTGCAAGGTAGGAGTAAAGATAACCTAAGTCACTGAGGTAGAAATACCTTCAGGCCAGGTATGTTTAAACTTTCCAAGAAGAGCTTGTATGAATAAACTCCTGTTTTACTTCAAATCTTCATACTCTTCTGCCTTTTCTAAAATACTTCATGATTTTCAAAATCAATTTTATGTATGCTGTAACTGTCCACTACAGCTTAATTTGACAGCTACAGATCCCTCAGCAAGTTTCATTCACTATTTGGACAGTATTTCAAAGATGGTCTCCACAGACAAACAATAGTATTGGTAGCTGTCATGTACCACTCAGCCATCTCGGCTCTTTTGCTTGAGTAGGATCTCTTTTAGACCTGTAACTTGTAATGGTGCTACAAGATTATATCTGTAAAGAAAGTAGTTGCAGCAAATGACCAGTTAGCACCCAGAGCATTAGTGGGGTGTTTAACATTTTTGCTTTTATAAATTACAGCCTATTGTTACATTTTTGTAGCTATAGAGGAGTTTTGATGTGCATAATAATATGGGTCACTGGTATGAGAATATTAACAGGTGCTTCCAACAATCTTACTATTTTCTTAGAAAATAATGATACCTTATCAAAACATACAGCACTGTCATAGTGGTGACTTTACTTCAAAACATTGAAACAGAAGAGGAAAAAAGACATACTTGTGTCTTTTCTCAATGGAAAAGCTGAACAGCTTTTGCTCAAGCAAAGATGGCAAGTCTCACGGTCAGCAAGTCTGGGTAGTGAGCAGAACAGAGCCTTCTCCAGCTGGGTAGTGGTGGGGGATTTAGCCCTTCTCTACCATGTCTGGGGACAGGCATCCCAAAAGTCACACATGCTGTAGAGCCACATGAGAAGCCTTCCAGAAGCCTGGCTGACACAGTCTGTGGAGGTTGTGACTGCTGGAAACCATATACTTGAAACTGTGCTAAACTCACAGAAAATCCTTGGCAGAAAATCTTGTGGAGCTCAAGGCTTTCAAAAGCCCTACTAGTGTATTATTGAAGACACAAGTATTTCCAGCTCAGCCTTCCAGCTTGGCTTTCCCAAGGTTTCAGGACTGATCCATCTGAGGACCACCAGCTGTCAGATCTGGAGGAAACCAACCTTGTCGTCTACATGGTTTTGTGAGTCTTTGCAGCAGCTAAGGAAGACAACTCAGTCTGTGAATTTTGCATACAGATGAAGTTTAAAAATCTTATGAGAATTCATATAAAATCAACTTCAGTAGATGCTGCCCTAGAGCATTACAAATGCTGACCTACAGCAGAAAAGTACAACAATGCAGAAACTGTTTCATAACACAAACCCACTGCAAGTTTATCTATTAATGGCACAAAAAGTCACTAGTGCTAAAAGGAAAGGGAATCTATGTTTGCAAGTGAAGGCTTCATCAGTTCCTTACTAAATGGTGGACTGAAACCTGAGCAATACCTTTAAATCTGAAGCAAATTCTGTCAGCCCCTGCAAAATCATGGGCTGAACTATGTTGCAGGGCTTCAGCTCTGAATCACAGTTATTTGTACTAGACCTACAGTTACTTTTAGCAGGTTTAAAGTTAATCCTTTACATTAGATGAAATACATGCATTATTTTTCTCTGTATATATGTAGAAAAAACCCAGTACAGTAGATATTAATATCACCTTGCCTCATTTAACTGTGAAAGCTATTTTGCATATGAGGTTAGCTAATAAATGTTACATCTGATGGATGATTATGTTTTTTTCTAACTTTTGTCTGGATTTTGTTTGTTTGTGGATTTTTTTTATTTTTTTTTATTTTTTTCGTCTCATCTTTATACATTTACTCTGTGTTCTCTATGGAGATTACCTTACACACTCCTGGCATTCTCTTCTTTTTCTCCACTACAACTTTGATTTTACACAAGGGAGACACATCAGTGACTTGCATTTGCTAATATCATTTAATGGTTCTCTAGGTGATTTTGTATATATTCTCTCCTTCTTTAAGTTATTCGCCAATATGTATAGGTTTACTACATCTAAGAAAAGTATTTCACGTGGCTCAAAATCTGTGTCAAATGGTTTGTCATTAGTTACAATGCAATATCTGCTCTACCAAAATCATCAGACTTGGACTTCAATTCTGCTAAGATTACAAACACTCCTTTCTCTCGCATGTACTTTTATTTTTTCTTTTCTGTTTACACTGCTCACTATATGCAGAAGTCTTAATGCAGCAATCTTAGATGTACCCAGAAGACAGACCAATGGAGTATTCACAAACAGATGAAAGATAGGGCATATGTGTGGGGGTTGTTTGTGGGTTTTTGTTGGTTTTTTTATTGTTATTTTTGTTTAAAGAACAAAACAAGCATATCTTGATCCTTTTTTATTGGTGGGGGTGATAGTGATTGAAAAAAAAAAACAGGAGTAGGAGGAAAAGGCTGAAGAAAAGTTGATGTTTCCCACAAGTGGCTTAGACAAGGCATTCTGGAGTGCTGTGCTGTTCATGTAAGTACTAGATACTCTGAAAGTCACTTCCCTTGTAACTCAGGGAAGTCTGGATTTCTGTTTTTTGAAGGAAATGCTTCATAATATGTATGGATTACCAAGAATACTTAGGTAAAACTATAAGAAAATGACATGGATGTCATAAGTCTTGGCAACTTATATTCGAAAATGCACCATCTTCTGTCATCTTCCCTACAAAACAAAGGAGAAATGATAAAAATTTCATCAGTGGGATTATGGAAAGAAGAAAAATTCTAAATGTGTTTAAGACTGGAGTTTATAAATTTATACTAGAGTTTATATATTAATTACAATATTAGACTTTATCAGTTTATATGACTAAAACTCTGATAAAATACATGTCTGTAACTGAAGAACCTACTTTATGCATCCAAATGCTTTAGAAATAATGATTCATCCAGAGTGTGTGCCTATTTCAATCCCTGAAAATTAAATGGAATACGGAGAAAGCAGTCCTAGCACGCAAGAGAGAACATACAATGAAAACACAAGAAATTTTCCAGCTGTGTTATGCAACATCTGTGGGGCATTCCATGGTTCCTTGATCTGTAAAGGCATAGAGAATCATGCAGAATTTGGGGGGGAATCTGTTTCTTTTTTTGTGTTTGGTTTTTTGTTGGTTTTTTTTTTTAATATCCATCCAATGTATAATAACTGTAAAATAACCTGAGTTTCATGATGTGAACTTTACTGTATGTGTTTGATAAATACTTTGTGATACTCAATATTTCATTGAAAGTCTTAACAGTTACTCATGAACATAGCACACAGGTTGACATGCATGACCTCATTGGCCTGAAAAACAAAAATTCATTAAAGCAAGCTCACAATTACTCTTCCTTTTAGGTCAAAAACCTAAAGGATGTGATATGAAAACTGCAATGTGGTGGTTAGTTCTATAAATTGTTTATGTTTCATAGGATATACTGAGTTGGAAGAGACCTGTCAGGATCATTGAGTTTCACCTAATTCTCTTGATACAATTCATGAGGAGTCTTATTAACTGATGAGAAATCTACAGTGGTTTACACATTTGCAAGTCTCTAAACTCAGGAAAATTTGCTATTTTGAATCTTTATTTTTATGGAGTATTTCCTAAGAAGTCACATGAGTTTTTGTAAAATGCCACAAATTGCTTTGTTGTTTTTTTTTTTTTTTCCCCAGGAAAGTGAGCTTCTGGATTTCTTTACCTGTATTGTAAAACTATGAGTTTTACAGCAAGGCAAAGCAAAAATATCTGTTGAGTAGCAACACTAGATACTTCATTCTCTTACATACATCATTAAACCAACTTATGGCCCTTTTATTGCTGTGACAGCCAATGAAGAGTGCTCAATCATAGTGAGCCTTTAAATCGACTACTTAGATTACTTGAAGAACTCAGACAGTTGGCATGGATTTAAACTCTTGGACAGAGCACAACCAACACTTGACAGGAAAGACTGAGCAAGCCCAGATGTACTCTGACCTTATCTTCTTCCTAAAGGGGCTGAATTTTCACTTTTCAGGCTTCACATAAATGAGGGGAATAAAAATAACAACATTGTTATTTTATTTCTGTTCTGATAAGGTACATAGCCTATTTTTTGTCTAATTCTGAAATGTAAAGAAGTCAGAGGTCAACTAAATTAACAAGGAAATGAAGTGTGGGGGCTTTGCCATCTTTCATTCTTGTTATTCAACCAGCTCCAGTTTTCTGCCAAAAAGCTAATCCAGAGTTTTGCAGCACTTGTGCGGTCTGCCCAAATGTCTTTTAACTGGGCACTGTCAAGAGTACTTGGTATCCATCTGTGACATGTATGTGTCAGATATAGCATGCATAAAAGGACTCTGTTTCTAGCTGCTCAGGAGCCCAGCAAGCCACCAGAGATCAGGGCAAGCCCAGTCAGGGCCTTTTGCTGCTAAATTCACTGTGCTGACTGACAGTGCCCTGCAGGTCTCACTATTCAAGAGAAGGGTGAACTCTCTCTACAGGAAAAACGAGCTTTCGTTTTCACCTCCAATTTTCACCTCTGAATTTCAGTGACCATCTCAGATAGAAGCAGTTTGCAGTCTGAGCCAAAATAACCCTCCTTCTCCAAAATAATCTCTCCTTGCCCTTCAGCAGAACATCTCATGTTTAATCCAATGCTGACCTTGGACTCTTTAATGACCTTCACATGCTACCCTTCTCTGAAATAAGCATCTAATTTTTCACTTAACTATACAAGACTAAATATTTAGTTTAATTATTTGTGGGTGACAATCCATTCTTAATTAGCTAAGAAAATCAATACTTATTGTATTTGTGGAAAACAGTATTTAAGGCTGGAGTAGCTCATTAATGAAATAAAACCCTCTTTTCACATTATTTCACATTTGCTTGCTTTTAGGACAATGTTATGCTACCATTTAATCATTTTAAATTGCTGAACTGCAGATTTAAAAAATTTCCCTTATTTGAAGTCACAAAAATTTTAACCATTTCCCAAAGCACCCTTTTCATATATTCTGTCTCTGAGTATATGTGTTAATGTGCATTAATTATACTCTTTCTGAGTACTGTACATGTTTCTGACATGAGGATTCTACATTACAGTGAAGGATTATTGTACTTTCTAGGCCCACTGCAGCTACAGCAGCTTCAATTACTTTAATATATTTTATTACAAGCAGCATTTAATTAACAGTACATCTACTGTCCATGTGAAGGATCCAGTCTTGCACAGGTTTAGGCACATGCCTAATTTTGTGCGCTGTGACAAGTCCAATGAAACTGAATGTTTTGTTAAAAGAATAGGGTTTTCACTGTTGTGTGAAGTAACTGATACTGCAGAGACATGAAAGAGGAGTGAGAACTATGGCTGAGAAAAATAAAATATTTTTTACGAGATCAGGAGACTAATTCCATTTCTGCCTATATTTTAATTTTTAAAAGGAATTGATTTGCTGGTACTGAAACATAATAGTTTTTTTGTGTACCTGAAGGAGTCTTCTTTATATGCTGAGGTAGCTCTAGCACGGATGGTTTAAGGTGACTATATCGGACACTAAACAACTATGTTGGCACTGAAGCTTTTTTCAGCAATCTAATTTCCTCTGTTCTGAAGAAGAATCAAAAATATCCTTCCTAACTTCTTTCAGAGATAACATTTTTGAGAGTGAAGAAAATACAATACTAATCACCTGGGGAAAAGACAGTACTCCTTCAAGAATCTTTCCTGCCCTGGTAATTAAGCTACACTCATTTTGCACAGGTACACTCTTACCTTCATGGATTTCCTGAAAATTCCTCACAGTGGATATAAAGTATGCTGAACCAGAGGGTTATAAAAAACATCACTGTGCAAAGGAGAGACCCCAGGGCATTTTCAAAGTCTTGCTAGTTGTTTTGTGCTTAGTTTATACCTTTGGTCACACTCTGCATCAGAGATGCGGGTATAGGAAACATGGGAATCTTCCAACACTGCCCAAGCATGGCTTAGGGGGTTAGTGAAAATACAGGATCAACCAATACTGCACTAACATTTTGTTTTTCTGTTGGTAGCTGAAGTTTTTAAGGAACACTAAGAAATAAAAGAGCCATTATATAATTGCATATGGCAATGAAATTTTAACATTCAATTAGCATGTATATAGACATGTATATTTAATCACAACTTTCAAAATGTAGTTTCTTCACACTAGTGTTGCCCTGCAAACTATATGGATGCTTACATTAATTCCCTTTTCTATGAAACCACTAGGTGGAGATGTAGGTTTATCAAGCTTGGATTGCAATAAACTTTAAAAGGCACAAGCTTGAAAAACGCCTCTTAAAAAAAAAAGTACAAAATTGCTAAATTATGTATCTTGTTGGTTACAAATTCCAATACATCTTTGAAGGAGGAAAAATGGGAAAAAACTAAATGTTCAGTTGTAAAATTGTCCAAGCAAATTATTATTTTTTAAGACACAAGTTCTGATGTTTAAGACTGAGAGAATAACCACTTCACATTGTAAATTGTCTGCTTCCAATACACACACATTTTCCTTTATTCTCCTACCAGCTGCTTGCTCATGCTATCAGTGGTCAGGAACAAACAAACAAAAACTACTCCTAAATTTTCCTAGCCTGCTTTCAGACTTTCAAGACAGTGGATTTATGCCAGTTACTGATAGATTTCAGGACTGTTTGCTCAAGTTGAAGGAATTACTTTTAATTCTGACTTTTTTCAGCAGCATCCTGATAACCGGTATAAGATATAAAAATAAAAGTATGGTATTCTGAGTTGCTTTCTTTAAAATAAGACCAGTTTCTTTATGTCCTTCTGCCATGTGTACTTAATAATGGAAAGTGAAAATAAGAAGTCGAAAGAAGGAGTTGTTTATGTGCACTGCTTCCACTTTCCTTTTACATAAACCTTTCCTGCTTCCACTACTTATCTACATGAACTACAAACTCTCCCACAGCAGACAAGAAGAATATGGGCATTTTACAACAGGGAAGAGTGATTTAGAATTCATTCTTCCGTATTTCTCCCCTTATATGAAAACGCTCAAGCAGCTCATGTTATTTTTTCCAGTGGGTGGGAAAAACAAGTGCTATCTTGACTTCCACACCCAAAAATCAAAAAGAAGTTAACTAATGTAGTCTATCCTGCCTTCATAAGCATGAAAGGGCTCTGTACATTTTTTATTTTTGCCTTTTTTTTTACTGTAACTTTCAAAGTCTTGCTAGAAAGGATGTGAGAATTAACTGATCGCATTTTGAAACATCAGAAAAAGAAATGTGTGGCAGATCGTAGCTTGGGAAAGGTCAGCATCTTCATAAAAATGACCCTTCCTTTTCTATAACCTTGGATATGGACCTGCTTTTAGCCAAATATCTGAGATTTATCATTATTTACTACAAGCTCTGTAATTTTGCTAGTAGTGTATGAAAGTCTTAGGAGTAAGTGGATAAATCATATATGAGTTCTAGATTTTTTTTCTGATTTCTGCCAAAGTCTTCTTGATTAGTGAGAAAAAATGGGGAGTGATATATCAAAAGTAAAAAACGAGAATTGCAGTATTCAGATGCCATTGTCCAGTGATGTTATTATTTCCATCAGTGCCTGCAATTTCTAGGGCTATTTTTAGGGAGGATAGCAGAAATGGGAGTCACTACTGAATATTTGAACAAATTAGGTCAAAAGAAGGAAGGCATTTCTTTTTCTGCTAGAAAACACTTTAAAGACTTCTACCATCTGACAAACTCCCAGAACTGCTCATACAGGGTCCTGCAGCTGTATTCATCATATTCAAGGGGAAATGCAGGCTAACTGTTAGGAAGATAAACAATGAAACTCTTCTGAAAGCTAAACTCACGGAAGTCAAACAGTTATAGTAAGAAACATAAGGAAAAGGAGCTTTTTTAACAAATGATATTCTGATTTTGCAGAATATGTATCCTCACATCTTAGCAAGATTTCTCATACTCTTACTGTACCCTTCTACACTGCAGTACTTCCCAACAAATGTTATTAATAAAAAGGGGAATCCTTGTTATTTATGTGGACTAAAATATTTCAGGTTTCTTCAGAATAAAGTACTTCAGGTCTTGCATGGTGAAAACAAGATTTTTAATTGTTTTACTTTTGAGCATTACAACAATCCCTAAAAGTTAGACATCAGGTAAATCAGTGCTAAGTAGACATGCAAAAGGAAACCTGGTTTGGGAGGTGGTAGATCTGTTCAGTTTTAGACATGAAGGACAGTGTGATTTATTCATATTATAAAAATACCTGTCATTTTAGAAATATATGCCTCTAGTAACTACACAAGCTAAAAGTTCTTGTGTGCACAAAGAAGGAAAGAAAGATCTCTGGGCCAGATAGAAAGGATGAGGTTAAAGCTTCAATTTGCAAAGCACTACTTTCAGGGGAATCTCTGTGTTTTGAGGAGCAGAGTCACTGAGGTGAGAGTATTTCAGCTGATGAAGGGCAGCCTGCCTGCCTCCAGGCTAACACTTTAGCTCCATCCCAACTAAAACTTGGGTTTGTACTAATCCAGTTCAGATCCTTACCCCAGCCAACCTTGGCTTCCGCCCTCTCACCGACAATCTGCCCGTCTTTTCATCCTACATTAGCTCTGAATGCCTCCTAATCAGTTACAGATTTATAAGGACTATGAAGAACCCATGCATTAAACAGCTTTTTCTCTGCAAATATGGAATATGAAGTTCTCCTTAAAAATCATTTCCTACTGTGGTCACACACACACCTGCTGAAATCACCCAGCACAGAATTAAGACTCTTCTGACTGTCAAGAAAAAGAAAGATTTCATCTTAATCCTCAAGGGAAAAAAACCAACCAAACAAAAGAAAACAAAAACAAAAAAGAAGGAAAAGAGAAGGGAAAGAGAAGGAAAAGAGAAGGGAAAGAGAAAGATAGGAAGGGAAAGGGAAAGGGAAAGGGAAAGGGAAAGGGAAAGGGAAAGGGAAAGGGAAAGG
>VWZD01008689.1:77497-146450 GCA_013396695.1 Sakesphorus luctuosus
AGCCGCGGAAGAGGTGCCCCTGTCTTTGGGTTATTTCCAGTAGCCATCCTGAAGACCAACTTTGCGATGCGGATGGTGCGGAACGGGCAGGAAGGCTCCCTTCTCTCTATCCCCAAAGGCAGACCCACCTCCAGCCGCCCCAGCTGGAGGGGCCGCGCCCGCGGGGCTCGGGGCAGGGGCAGGGGCCGGGCCGGGGAGCCGGGCCGGGCCGGGGGGCTGCGGGGCGCGGTGGCGGCGCCTTTTCTCCCCGGCGGCTTGGAGAGGTGGGCCGGGGCTTTCAGAGGGGCTGACAGATCTGAAGTTTGGGAGGCTGAATGAAAGAAACACTCAGCTAACAAAACAGCGCGCCACAGAAGAAGTTTCATCTGGTCTGGCCAAATCCCTCCTTTCTTTCCGTCTTTTCTCTCCTAATAACAGCTGCCCTCTCATTCCCTGTTACTCCGCTGTGAAGAACAAAACCTCCCTCTGACTATCTGTTTTTCTTTTCTTCCCCAGAGTAGGTCTCATTACTGGTGATTAGCAGATGATTAAAACCAATTCAGCTTCCCCCAGTAGATATTTTCTCCCTGTTTGTGACTAACGCGTCAGTCTTCAATGAACGTGCTCCTAAGCTTATTAACGGGCTCAGAGGATTAGCTGCCACCGAGCGCCGCCGCGCCGATATTGTGATGCAGCGAGTGACATGGAACCATTTGCTGAGCACAGGCAGGGCCGCTGGGACCAAATATCTAAATCACAATTTTAGTTTTCGTGTAGGGGGGAGGGGGAGGAAATCCTAACAGTAATTACAAAAATCAAACGTTTGGCCAAGTCTGAAAATAGCCTTAAACTTAAGGTCAGGGGGACTGCCGTTCGGGAATAACAACCCCTCATCCCTCGAAAAATAAAACCCCAAGCCCATCCCAGCTAAAAAATATAGGAGTTTGCCTCACAAGGAAATAAGCCAATTTGAAGTCCAGAAGGGACTATTTCGGTCAGCAGCCACTGAAAAACATAGAGGTCCCTCTCGAGGCTGATATGCAAAGGTGTGGGTGTGTATCACATCTATCTGCTGCCCGTATATTACTATGTAAAACCCCAGACTGTAGCAGTCTCAAATCGGAGATTAGAGCAGGATGCAAAATTCGAAGCTTCATTTTATCCCACCCATCCCTTTAAAAACGATCAAGCTTAAATAAAATTTAATAGCTAATAATAAAGGAAAATAGTTTGAAATTATCTGCAGGTTTGAATTATGCAGTAAATTATCCCAGAGGAAGAGAAGAAACACTGTGAAACAAGTTAAAATAGGTCATGAAAAATATTTTCAAATTATATGTTTCCTCTCTATCATTTTATGCTTTCTATTTGTTCTAGTTTTTTTTTAAGGATTGTGGTATAGAATTGTGGCTACATTTATAAAATTGACTCCCTGCATTACATTTCACTAAACAGATAGCACTGTGACCAGCCCAGATAAATAAGATGATTCATACTCACACTCGTTTTAAGGTCATTTGGAGCTCCTAAATTACTAGAAAATCTGGCCATTGAAGTTGTAGAAGAACCTAGTTTTTCATATCAGGGAAATATTCTATTGCAAAACAGCCCTTCCCTTTTGAAATGGAACACAAGAGAACAAACGTTTTCCTGGAAATTTCCATAAAGTGAAATTATAAAGAAATATTGATATCTGGTCAGATTAAATATTTTATTGGGCATGATTTATAAAATTCACTTTGCTGACAGTAAGCACTATTTAGAAAGATGCTTTCAGAATTCTGGAAAATGTCTCACATCACAAAAACCCACCAACCCAACTTTACAAAGTTTGCATTAAAAAATCTTCACAAGGACTTTTTTTCCTCAATCTGTTTTTAAAAGCCTTAGAATAAAACTCTCCTAAATAATGCCCGTCTCAAATCTTCAAATTTCTTCCATTTATATTTTTCATTGTCCCTTTCCAGTGCAGCTTAACTCTGTGTGTGCTGAAGCTTGAAATGTAGCTTCCGATTTATAACAGCAACAGGGCATGCAGCAAATGTCAACAAATCCCTTGTCACCCAGGCAAGGAGGAAATGTGAGAGGTAAGGCAGAGTAGCCCTTCCTTGCTGCATAACACACACAAAAAGAAAAAAGCCTCAATGAAAAATAAAAAAGTAAGATCTTGCTCATGATAAGCTACATGAGTCCACTAATACCAAACCAAAATCATGACGGGGGTGGGGGGGGGTGATATGCATTGAAAATTGCCAGTTATACATACAGTGCAGGTACAGACCTACGCAATTGATATGTACTTAATTTAAAAATGAAACTCCTCCACAATCTACCTCCTTCTTTTCAAAATTAAAGGAATTCAAACAAATCAGACTGACCATATTCTAAAATAAAAGCACTCCATAAACCCCACATCACTGACCTCAAGTGACCTCAATAAATAAGTAACTGCAGAAGGATCAGCTCCCTTGTTGTGAAACAATAGACTCAAACTTCAGTGGAGCACATGCAAGAAAATGTCACAGGAGGGTAGCACAGGATTTCAGAGCAGATAGAAAGTTTGGGGAATAACAAGCACACACTGCCAACTTACTGAGGTAACCTTTTAGCAAAGAAAATTCTGCATTTGTCTTAACTTTTAGAGCAGAAGCTACCTCCCTTGACATTCTGTTAATAGAGATGGGGAGATGTGATAGAAATACATTGCATTCTTTGCCACTCACTTTTTTCCCCCGGCTCTAAGATGTAATTTTATAAATTTATTCACTGGCCAACAATGAATCATGCAAAACATAGTAGGCCACTGGTTCTTTGTGAAATTTCTGTCACTGGTTTTTAGTCTTTCTAATGTGATCAGTCACCTGAGTCACATTACCGGCTTATTTCTGGCACTAGCTTGGAAGTATACCTGTAAGACAAGAGGGAAAGCTGCCTTTGATTGTGTCAAAAGGTCTGTGAAATTAGGAGCTGATAGACTGGCTCATAAAAGAAATTTAAAAGTATTTTAAATCTTTTCCTTTGGACTACTTCCTGTCTGAAAAATCCTTCCTAGGAAAATGTGGATATTATGAGCAGGTTCGTTCTTAAAATGGATTTTCTTCTTTTATCGTCAGCAACAGAATGTGATTTAGACAAATGGAATGTGGCAGGGAGATTTTTTTCTGTCATTTAAGGCGTTGTCCATCTGTAAGTTGAGGCCAGTGCCTATGAAAAGCGGGGTTTGCCTGTCCATCATATATGCAGATTTGAACTCAGTACCACAATTGCAAGAGATAGAGTTAGTTCATCTTCAGAGGCTACCATCACTGAGCTGGATATTACCTCCTTAATCCCAGCTGTGATAACAATCATGTGTTAGTTAAAATCACTTTACTAGTTGCTTTGCTTCTTTCTGAGATGAAAGAAATAGAGAGAGATGATAAAGGGAAACATACTCCATCTGTGCCCAGAACCAGACTGGCTCAGAGAATGGTAAGCTCATGTAAAATTAAGTTTTGAATGTTAATCTTAAAGCCTTCATGTCCTGGTTTAAGATATCTGACTTAAATTTAGAAGCGACAAGTTCAAGAAAAGAGCTAGGAAGTGACATAGCAAGGTATATGCAGAGGACCAGTTATAGCACTCAGCAGCTGGTATTGTTACTAGAACATTGGGCAATACAGCAGTAGTGTTGTGCAGGCATCAGCACTGCAGCCTCTCCTCTTCTCAAGTCTCTAGTATTAAAAACTGGGTGATTACACAGGAGTAGTGTTTTCAGCATCTTTTTGCATAGAAGGATGGATTGTGTCTGGATGGGAGAGACTCCATTTTCTGATTCACTTGTGTGTTTACTTTGTCTTGCATTCAGTGATATTTTTTTCAGCAGGAAGACATAAAGTTGTTGCTGACTTTGTATTCTGCTGTACCACAACACTTGGTAGAGGGAAAGGAAAGCAAATGTGCAGAGTTGCCAGGAGACAAATTTATTCTGAACTTCAGCACCTTGGCACTTCCACCATGACACTCCGTTCCTCTTCCTTCATTTCCTCACACTCCAATGATAAGGCAGATTGACCAGATATAACCCACTCCTGTTTTTTACTAAATCATTCAGTTCTATTTAGATTTGAGCCATTCACAGCCCCACAAAACAGCATGAATATTTTCAAAGAATGGCTGTGAAATGGGTGCAACATGGAAAATTCAAGTGGCAAATCTGCCTAGAAGCATCTGGTCCTTCTTTTCCTGCTTTCCTGTTTCCAAATGCCTATTTCTTCTTTGTATTTAAAAGTAGCACTTGGGGAGAGGGGAAATAAATCAATCTGTTAATCTCTTTTATGAAATAATATGTGTTTGCAAACACTCTTAAATGTGGATTAGGAATGGAGAAGAACTGGTGTTCCCCATCCAAACCTCTGCTACAGTCATGGGACTAATCTGAAAACACAAGCCACCATAAGAAAAGTGTCTTTGGAAAATAATTTTTCTGGGTATTTTTCATATCTGAAGTTGAATCCTGACTTGCAACATAAACCTGGGAATGTACACAGTCTGAACTAACTTCTATTCTGTGTAATGTTTCTCTATTTGTTACTAGATTGCACAGTTTTTAACCTGACCATGAAAGAAAGAACTTGAAGAAACAATGGAAAGCAATAAGTGATTAGTGTATGAAAATGCTAGAATTAAAGAAATAAAAGCCCTATGATGAATCCAAAAGCAACAACAAAAGCCTTATATGGATAGAGAAACCACACACAAAGGTACACAGAAATGGATCCTGCTAGGATATAGGACAGGAGAGCACAGCATTCTCATGCCTTGAGGGTGGGTAGGAGTTGTGGAAACCAGAGCATACTGGTGAGACACTGGAGACAATAATTATTTTAGTTGCAAATTCTGAGGAACTAGAAAGGAAGGAAAAAGGATTACACAGAATCATGGAATCACAGAATATGCTGAGTGGAAGGGAGGGGCCCATAAGGATCACCAAGTCCAGCTCTTAGCCCTGCCCAGTACCATCCCCAAGAGTCACACTCTATGCCTGAGAGTATTATCCCACTGCTTCTTGAACTGTCAGGCTTGGTGCTGTGATCACTTCCCTGGGGAGCCTGTTCCAATGTGCAACAACCCTGTGAGTGAAGAGCCTTTTTCTAATATCCAACCTAAACCTTCCCTGACACAACTTCAGGCCATTCCCTTGGGTCCTGTCACTGGTCATCACAGAGTGCCTGCCCCTCTTCTTCTCCTCATGAGGAAGCTGTAGACAGCAATGAGGCCACCCCTCAGCCTTCTTTGTAACTGAGTCTACTTATAAATATCATATAAGGCTATCTAGATAGGGAAGATCACAACCAACATCAGTTCATAATGGCTTGTTTCTTTAATATGGTCCATTCTGCCCATTCCTTACCTAAAGGAAATCACATTCTTCAAATTATTCCAATCAATCACCATGACTGCTTTAAAACTGACATACTTCAATTTGTATCCAATTTATGTTTTGAATCTCACCTCTTTTAAAACTTTTTAAAGACCTACTTGCTTCAGAGCTCTTAACTGTTTTTATCTTAGTTATGAGACAGATTCCTCTGCTATTATTGTTTGCCATTTATATATTTTTTTCTTAGATTCCCTGTCATTTTTTCCACATAGCTGTGAAAAATGCAATTCAACCTTACAGTTATCCATAAGTCTGGGTCTAGCCATTCTGCTACTTGAGAGAACATGTTAATATCAACACTTGGATCTTACTTAGCTTAGTTGCTTGCATGATATAAAGATAACTGCTGCTGGTCCAGTGTAGGGTCCTCCATGGGCTGCAGGGTGAATATCTGCTGCGACATGGTTATTCGTTTTCTATAGGAAGACAATCTTCTTCACTACAGCCTTCATCATGGACTGCAGGAGAATCTTTGCTCCAACACTGGGAGTACCTCTTCCCCCTCCTTATTCAGCAACCTTGGTGTCTGCGGGGTTGTTTCTCTCACATTTTTTTCTCACTCCTCTCCCTCACAGCTGTTGTGCGGCATGTTTTACCCTTTCTTAGACATGTTACCATGGAGGATCTACCAGCATCACTGATGGTCTCAGCAATGGACAACAGGGAATATGTTTGGAAGCCATTTGGCCTCTCAGAGGCTACACCTGCACAGCATCCACTACTAAAGCCATGACACGTAAAAACAGTAAAATGTGGAAGCAATTTGATGGCTTCCATGATTTGCAAACTTATGCCAACTGAATAATTCTTCAGGTTAAAATGAAGGCATGGTGCATGTGCCTGTGAATGTCACAGTGCAGACTCTGCTTTGGGTCAATACACGACCTTGAAAGGGCAAGAAAGAGCATCCTTTTTTTAAATGAAGCACTACCTGAAATGTGTTAGAAAGAGCTGAGAGCATAGGTGTATAATCTGGGCAAAAGAAAGTGCCTGTGAACATAAGGTAATCTCTTTACAAATATGATAAAACTCCAAAGAGACATTTATTTTCAGTTCTTAGGAGCTATTCACACACTCAGGAAGTGTATAAGAGGCTTTGTACACAAGAGACAGATGCCTAGGATGGACTTATTGCATCTTCAGTTTTATTACAATTGCAAAATATTTCAGTGGATTCTTAAATACCTGCTCTCTCTACTTGATTTAGCTGCAGTTTCATGTGTTGCTTTTATTCTCAAATACAATTTTCCCTTTTTCCCAGTTATTAAAAATTACTTCAAAACTATGACCAAGTGGAGGATTTTAAGATAATAAGTATATAAATAATTAAAGCCCCCAATTCAAGTAACACTCCCCAATACTTCAATATAATGTTGTAATATATAACAGCTCTGTTTATAAGAGGATTGTAAATAGAGCATTCAAAATAGTAGATGTAAAGAATTCTTTATCAAGGAAGTTGCTACCTCCCCAAACCTCCTGATGTTTACAGTGTCCTGATGTTGATTCACAGCATACAAATTATACAATTTTGGTCTGGTTCTAATGTTCTTAGTCTAACATATTCAGGACAAATTTGGACAATGCTAGTATTTTTAATTTGCCCCTTTTGAAGATGATCTAGCATAAGCAAATTTTCCCAATCATAGATTGTGTCACTGGAATGATAGCAGGCGTCCTTAATTGCTTTCTTTTCTATCTTGAAATAGAATCATAGAATATGCTGAGAAGGAAAGGATCATAAGTGTCATCAAGTCTGACTCCTGGCCCTGGAGAGGACAATCCCAAGAATCACACCATATGCTTGGGAGCATTGTCCAAACATTTGATTTCTTTCAGCCTTGGTGCTGTGACCACTTCCCTGGGGAGCATGTTCCAGCTCCCAGCCACTCTCTGGTGAAGAAGCTTTTTCTAATATCCAACCTAAACCCCTCTGACACAGCTTTATGCTGTTTCCTATTGCTGGTCACCGAACAGGAGAGATTGCTCTTCTGCTTCTCCTCATGAGGAAGCTGAAAGTTCTGAAACTGCTTAAATCTTCTAAAGCAATAGTGGTGTGGAAGATTCTCAAGATAACAACTATTGATCCTGTATGTTGGCTTCATTTTCCCTTTTCATTCTTTGTCCTCCTTTTTTATGCACTGTAAAATTTTTTGTAAATTTTTAAGGTAAAATTGTCTCATTGCTTCTTTTCTTGGAATAATTCCTGATGAAAGTCTCTGACATCTAGGAATCTGCTGGTAAAAATGGAAAACCCATGGAAAGAATAGTCTTTAGAGATAAAAACATACTTCTTCATGTACAGCACCATATGTAAGGAATAAATAGAAGGCAAGTGCTCTATGATTTCTTATTTTCTTCTCTTCTTCAGGAAAAACTATAACTATGTCTGAAAAACTGAACAGAAATCTGTTGTATAGAAGACCATCCAACAGAGTAACAGATTTCTAAATTTGATAGTGTACTTTGATAGCAAGGAGAAGAGAAGGAACTTGAGAAGAAGAAAATAAGAAAGGAAGGCAAGAATGAAGAGACATGGAAGCAGGAGAACACTGTAGTCAATGAAATTTATACAAAGAAAGACTGAAGAAGGGTCAGAGAAAGGTGAATGAGTTACTTTTGGAGGACTTTCATAGCACTGAAAGAGGAGAGAGAAAGACATGATGTAGCTTAAAGAGACTATTTTAGAACCAGAAAGGTCATGTTTCAGCTGCCAAGAACTTGTTCTCAGTTACTCTGAGCTGTATAATATACTGTCCCATTTCTTGGAGAGGCACCAAAGGATCCCAGATTATCAGCAGCCACCTCATCTGCAGTGCTGGAGAGATGAGAAAGTCATTAACAATTTCGTAAGGTGGATGAGACAAAATGTTTTCCAAGTAGTGCTTGCATGTTTTTCAGTGACATTTATGCATATCATGGGCCTGCTCTCTTTTTCAACTGTACTGAGTCCAGTAAAGTTGAAAAAAAAGGAAATTGGTCCAGATAATATAGTTCTTCTCTAGCTCTGTGTACCAAACAGAAAAATCCAGAACAGCTTCAGCTGGATAGTGGTATGGATACTGTACTCCAAATGATTTGGTCATTTGGCTTGCCCATATTGAAAGAAGACATATCTAAAGAATGTCTTGTCATTGCATGCTATGTGTCCGATATAGATGTCTGAGTATTCTACCTTGTCTGCACAGTAAATGATGAGGGAATGTTATGCTACACTGGTAATACATTCACAGGCATAAAATGAGGATATATGTCCTATCAGTTGTACTTGCATAGGTCAGGAAAGGCTTTTCTTCAAACTTCATTTTTAACTTCAGCAATATTTTCAATTTTGATGGCCCTGGGAAAAATAATAAAATTAATTTCCTCACAAACCTCAATGACCAATTAATAAAAAATTTATTTTCTCCTCCCTGCTTGATAGGCAACTGACTTGTAGCTGCCCAGAAAGCAAAACTCTCTTGGATAACAAATCACAACAAACAGCATATGGAATTTCTCAGATGGATAAGTTGCGACTTCATGGCTGGGACAGAGATCTTTAATGTCTTAATGAATGTGGTTTTGTTTAATGAGATGATTCTGCACTTACTGCTGTATTTCCAGTGCAGTTGTCTCCTTCTAAAGCAAACTTGCACTCTTAGCTCAAGAAGGTAATATGCAATGAGATGATTTTTCAGCTTAAACTCAGGTTGCAGCTGCTTTATTCTTGTCCAGTAGTTTATGCTATAGTACTGTTACTGCTGGAATGATGTCATTTTTTTGTTTTCTATGAAGTCAGAACTGCTTCTATTTTCCCCACTAGATTCTGAGGCAGTTGTGTAGCTGCATAACAGAGAAAAAAAACCCATGTTCTTAAAAACAGCTGTATTTTTGTATGTCAACAAAACCCACAAGTAGTTTGGTGTCTTAGACAAATAGTTGTTCCCCATTTCTGTACATGGGAAGTTTCAGGCAAAGTTCCTCCTTCAAGCATGTTTCCTTTTACATCCTAAGACAAGTTGTCCCAAACCACTCTACTACCTGGATGATAAAGCAATGTACTGTCTTTTGTGAAGCTATGAATTTCTGCCTAGTTGTGTCAGATACAGTCAGTTATCTGTTTTGCTTGACACTGACACAGAGCAGTGCTAACAGATATGTAGGTTGTGTCATCAAGCTGTAACATCAATGAGGTTGCAGGGTAAGCCCTGGAGATCAATTCTTTGAGTTTTATGCAATGGAGAAAGAGGAACAAGAAATGCAGAGCTGAGTATTTTCAGTATAAGGCTTTCATCAGCCTGCAAGTTTTTATTAATGGAATTTGTTCCCATGCACCAATATCACAGATGGGTAATGATGGAGAAATGGCAGGCACAATGAGATGTGAAGTGCAGCAAATGGAATTGAGCAGAATCATATCAATAGCTTACTTCCAGGCAAAGCAGAGGGCAGAACTTGCTGAAGAGTCTAGATGTTTATGCAAACAACATACACAGAGGAGCAGAGGACCAGTTAGTTTCCATTGCCTTAATTTACTACAATTATTTTCACTGTTCCTGCCTTGAAGGAAACAGCTTGTGTAAACATCTGCACTGGGGGCTACCTTACATTTAAGGTGTTAGCCTCACCATGTGGCTTTCAAAGACATGAATGACTGCAGTGTGAATTGTGAAAAGAGGAGGAATAAAATGGATGAGAGCGGATTAAGTTTTCAAAGAAGACAAGATCATCTTATCTCAATAGCCATTCGTTTCACATCTTTACTACTTTTGTCAAAGCAATACTATCAGAACAGAAAAATATTAATTTTCCTAATATTCTTTCTCAGGCTCAAAAATGAACATAATGAGGGAAAAAAACTTAAATAAGTTAATTTCCTGAATACCAGCAACCAGAGAAGGGAGTAGATAAATTCTGGTTTACAATGACTCTCAGGTACCACCGCTGGCCTTAAACACGCTAACTATTAAAGAGAAAATGTGATCCCTCCTAAGTCGGCTCAATTCAGAGCCATGTGGCTGGTTTTGTACATGATGTTCCTAACCCCAAAAGACAGACAGAGTTTCTAGTCTGGGCACAGTTGATTCTGAGTGTGATTTCTGTGTTTGACCTACATACTGATATTCTAAAGTGGTTCAATTTATCAGCCTGAGTCAGTGATGCTCTGAGATCTTTGCACTATGGAATGCCCTCAGGCTTTACAGAATCACAGAATGACCACAGAGGGTCATCTGGTCCAACTCCCTTCTCAAGCAGAGTTGCCCTAGAGCACACGGCACAGGATTTTGTCCAGACAGTTCTTGAATATCTCCGGTCAGGGAGGCTCCACAACCTCTCTGGAGAACTTGTTCCGGTGTGCAGAACTCTTCCAGGCTGTTCCAAGCTGTCCCAGTGTGCCTGTTCCAGGCTTCCAAGAGAACTTCGGTAAGCATTTTGAGCTAGGCAATGTTAAAACCAAACCAAACCAAAGCAAACCCCAATACATTAGATTTGACCTGAGAGAAACAGTGCTACGACTCCATTAGAAACCCTTATATTTTATGTCCAGATTGTAAAGTGGATTTTCACTCACATGAGGCTGGATTTCTCATCCCATGGCTACATGGACACTTTTCCTTCAGCATCAACAGTTTCAAATGTGGCTGTGCTGCATTTGTCAGTAATAATGATAGGTACAAAGGCCTAAGTTATTTACACTCTTCTGAAAACCCAAGTAAGTTTATCAGGATATCCTGATAGCATTAATCTGATAAACCTTCTGTCTAGGCCTTCATCTATCTAAATTATGTGGTGTCATTTAACTGAAGCAAATGACTCCATGGTAGTCAAGACAATGGTTTCAATGCAATAACTCTCCACAGTGAGAAATACTTGAATCTCAAAAATGTGGTAGAGGAAAAATACATGAAAAACACTGTGATTTGGTGTGAAAAACTTTTTAATGAATAGTTTATTGTGAGAATGTATCTTCAGAAATGTATTTTATTCTGGTAAGAACTCAAACGACATAGCACTGGGGCTGTCTGACAGTCTCATGTATACAACAGAAACAGAGCGCTACAGAATTAGATAATGTAAGTTAGGTTGCACATCAAACCTGCCCTGCTACAGTCCAAAAGAGGCTATCGACTCTGAGAAGGAGTCATTGATAAAGCAATTATTACCAGCAGCCAGATGTGTGATAGCTCATTTTTGGAAATGGACAGATGTCCCAGCATTAATGTCATAGATTTCAAACATAAGAAATCCTTTGAATAGAAACAAAATGACAGGCAGCCTCATATCAGAATCTAGTAGATTTAATAGGTAACATTTCCCTGGAACTGCAACAGAATAAACACATGACTAAGAGGCCAAATAAGCACAAATGAATCTTTTAGAGATGACAAATTTGCTACGTATGAATCAGGTTGTCCAGAAAGTTAATGCATTCTAATAGTGATTTATTTATTTTTTTAAGTTACCAGGGCAAAATATATTCTAAAGTTAGGTACATAATTTCAGGTACATTCCATTTATTGCCATTCATTGCACATCCTCACTAGAAAACTCTGCCATCTGAATATTACGCTGCTATGCTAAGTATGCAATTCTATAAATCAGCCAGGGAGAGAGAGTGCCAGCCCCTCCTGATGATAAATACAGTGGCAGGAATCTACTTTGTTTTGTAGCACGTAAGGCTGATTAATCCAAAGCTGTTTGCAAACTTAATTTCATACAGGATACCCCCATCCTTACAATCAGATTAACAAATCAAAGGTACATTCAGACTTGGAGACAGGTTATCACTTAAGTATTTCAGATACTCAGGCATTTGGTTAAACTAAGCTTGGATTAACAAGGTCTGACTATTTAAAGGGAGTTATGTTTAGGGGTTCTCTGTCTCCACTGATTTTGAATGCTGTGCTCATGGGGTAGCGCTGTCCAGTCTTAAAAGCTCAGTGAGCTTACAGAGCTTTACAGCCTCCCTGCAAGCTTCATGAGCTTAATTGAAGATAAGTATATACAAACTCACCTTCCAAGAAGGACCTCTATTTACGTGAGGGGGAAAAAACCCAAACAAATCTCTTTATTCAGGGACTAAGCTGCATCTTTCCTGTCATAATTTGTACTTATTTTTATATAGTGGAATTTATTAGACTAAACCCCTTAATCATGTGGAATAGATGAAAGTGAAATCATTCAACACTGTCACCTTTTGTTGTCACTTGAGACTCTGTTGGAGTCTCAAATTATTTTTTTTTAGGAACAAGTCATGCCAACTGATTTTGCCTTGGTGGAAAGTGAATCTGTGAGGGGCTGGGCCAAAGTACCTTTCTGCCTTTCTTTAGCAATTTATAAAAATACAAGGGCAGAACTTCCCTAGCTGATATGCCCAACAGTGTTCCCTGACCACTTGGGAAATGTCTGACAGTGTCACTTAGAGAGATCAGACTTGCAATGCTGAAGTGAAGAAATGAGCAGCATCTCTTCTCACAGGGAGAACCTGAGTGCACTCACTGTTGAGAAAAGGAGGCTACTGGAGGCCATATGCTTTGAGGATTGATGGCAGTGTCATGTGTAAGGGTTACTGAACAATGGTTTAATGATGTTGCTTCACTGAGAGATTTTGTGTGTGTGTTGTTGTGCCGGTTTTGGCTGGTGTAGAGTTAATTTTCTTCACAGTGGCTAGTATGGGGCTGTGTTTTGGATCTGTGCTGACACAAGGTTGATAATACTGAGATATTTTTGTTATTGCTGAGCAGAGCTTACACAGGGCCAAGGGCTTTTCTGCTTTTCATACTGCCATGCTGGGGAGGAGACTGGTGGTGCATGGGAAATTGGGAGGAGTCACATCCAAGACAGCTGATCCCAACTGAGGAAATGGATTTTCCATACCACATGACATCATGCTCAGTGTATAAAGTGAGGGGCATAAGGAGAAAGGTGGGGACGTTTGGAGTGATGGCATTTGTCTTCCCAAGTAATTGTAGGATGTGATGGGACCATGGAGATGGCTGCCCATGGGAGGGAGTGAATTAATTCCTTGTTTTGCTTTACTTGTGTGAGCGGCTTTCACTTTCCCTGTCAAACTGTCTGTATCTCAAACCTTGAGTTTTCTTGCCTTTACCCTTTTGATTATCTCCTCTATCCCACTGGCAGGGGAATGAGTGATTGTGTGGGGCTTCGTGGATATCTGGGGTTAAACCACAAGAGTTGTACAGGAGCTAATGTTTCTTAGAGGTGAAAAGCAGAAACAGACATGAGGCAGAAACTGTGATGAAGGTATAATCATACGGTATAATTTTACTAGTGTTGGCTTATGTTCAGATCTCCAGTCATTCATCAAGAAATTCTTCAGTCATACACAGCTGTATTGTCGTAGTTAACTCTTGTGTATATACAATCACTTCTAAGGAATAGAGACATGTAGCACTGTAATTTGTTCACTGTTTCAGCTCATGATAAAAATGATGTCCATTACACAGCAACAAAAATGCATTTTCACAGCTTCTTTTTCATATATTTATTTATTACTTATTATTTATACATTTTAAATAAGGTTGCCTTTCTGCAGAATTGCCCAAGTGCCCTAATGAAGGCAGGAAAACTGGGGCAAGCCTCAACTTATGCAAGATGATGAAGCTCCCTTTGGAGATGAAGAATATGCTCATGTGAGATGTGTGTGTGGCAGGTTATTCTTTCTGTATGCCCTCTCTAAACTATTAAGCTCTGGATAGAGGCATTCAAGTTGCCATGCATTGGTCAGAAATGGGCTATGCTGTCACAGTACAGCTAACTGGAATTCAGCACAGTCTAGTGTTTTTGCAAGTAACTGCTCCCTAGTCAGTCAATAATTTACATAATGACAATTCAAGAGAATGTTTGTTATATAAAATAAAGAGCTTCCTTAAAAGTATGTTTATGAATTGTTTAATTTGTAACCCTTAGTAATGAAGAAATGAAGGAGTGGGGGGAAAGGGAAGAAAAAAGATTTCAGGAGTATTAGGAAACAATTTACAAAAGAATAAAGAGAAGTGAGTTTAGTCTATTATAATTTAGAAACTGTTTCTTTATTCTCCATCCTGCCTTAAACTCCCAATATTATATCATGTAAGAATGACTGAATATTTATTTGTTATTTTCTTTTACTAAAGTGAAGGTAGTAGTTATGATAGGTTCAGTTGCAATCCCAGCTGCTTTTATTGGCTCCTCACAAATCTTTACTGTAAATACTTATTTTATGTATGAAAGTACTTAACAGTTATGAAATTAGAGAAGATTTAGGGATATCTAACTAAGAGGAAGTGTGAGTTTTAGGAAGGCTGAATGGCTTATTACTGATAGTTCAATTAATACTGGTCCCCTTCCAAAAAAGTTTTAGCTCTTTTGCTTTTATGAGGAGATTGAGGAGGACAGTCAGAAGGCCAAGTCCTTCTATATCTTCCTTTCTACACTACTCCTGAATTCTTGCCACTTCTTTTTAGGGGAGAAAGAGCAACAGTGGAAATTAAGGCTATGGTGTATCTTTAGATAGTGCATCCTTCAGTATTACGCTTTCATTCATATCAAAACAATTTACTGTCATCTGAAATTTAGATTTTTAGATTTTTTTCTCCAGAAGCAAACATTTTCCTATGTAATTACCACTGAAGCCCATATACTTAAGGAAGGAATCAATGATTTAATTTATTTCCTCTGAAGGCTACTTTAGGTCCTTGGCTACTACATAGATGCTTTCTGTAGCACCAGCAGTAGCACGGTTTCTACTCCTCACTATTCATCTGCTAAAGCCCCACATACCAGGCTTACCTGCCCTTTCATAGTGTTATTTCAGTGGATAATTTTTGCAGGTAATGAAATTTGATCTGTGACAAATAGAGTTCCAAAATCTGTGTCTCCTTACAGGATTTGTGTTCCACTTAGGTTCATGGTTGGACCGACATCTCCCTGTCTTCCTTTTCTGTCCTTGCACAATGCATTTTCTATCTTTCCCTCTCATTTATATTTATATGAACAATCTCAGTGAAGAAACCTACAAATGTAAGCACTGACAATTTAGTCTGCGCTAAAGTCAGTGGTTAATAAATTTCAAAATAGTATACTGCTCTAGGTACTTCTTAGGAATGCACAAATTTAACACAGATCTTCCTGCCTCTCTGAGAGTCTAAATTAAAACTTAAATGACTACTAAAACAAAACAGATGCAAACCACAGCCAGTTGCAGTTGTTCTGATTAACATTAACAGTTGTTATACAAACAATTGGTAGGACAGGACTGCAGCATCAGTTCTGTTGGCAGGAGAAGGCACAGCCGTGGCCAATCCAATCCAATTAAACCATGTCTCCAGTATACAGATGAACATCAGAAGTGGAAATCAGAATATATTAATACATTGCCTTCCTGAAGACACTGCGAGTCTACACTGAGAGTCTGATCCTGGGAGATATGGAGGGCACTATGAGGAAGAATGGAGATGTAGTGAGACAAAAAATCACAGAATGAGAGGGGTGCTTGAAACTAAGCTTGGAGAATTAACATGGCTCTCCCACAATATGTGTAGTAACATCTGATATGTCAGTCCCAGAAGAAATTTTGAAATTTCAGAATTGTTTTTCAGCCAGAGTTAGAACAAAGAATTGAAGTTTATGAGACCTTTAAGAAATTATTTTTTCAGCATCTGTGTGCACACCCTTAGGTTCCAAAAAATATGAATATAGGTTTACAGAAGCACTTCTTTAGTAGCTTTACTATTTTTCTACATAAAGTATCAAATACCGAAATGGTTACATGACCTTAATGCAATTCAAAAGTTTCAGTCATTTTGCATAGAAGATTTCAATGAATTTCAATATATTCTACTGTTGACTTGAGTAATATTCCAGTGGATCTTTTTAAAGCCAAAACAGTACTATAATGTAATGTTTCCTTATTTTTAATTTGCTCAAATTTATGAAGTCTGTGACCTTCACTGAGTTTTGGGTTTGACCCAAATAAATAAAAAAGCTGCAAGACACAAAGAAACAAATTTCTAGTGAACTGTGATCCTGCTAGACAATTGGCTGGATCTGAAGTCATATATGTTTCTTGTTATCAAAACACAATATCTCTTGATAATCTATAGTATCATTTATAGAGTGATGAAGTGATAGTACTTGTTTCTGAAAAACTGTCTTGTTCTAATTAAGTATTACATTTGTAGGGCTCTCTCACACACTTTATTGACTCAAGTTTTTTAAGTCATAGCATTCTGACATGCAGAATAGTATACATATATATTAAAAACAAGAAACACATTAAAAAGCTCAGAGGCAATACAAGAATTCTCTTCCCCTGGGCTTGTAATTAAAAACATTCAGCAACAGATCTAAATCCAAAAATGCTGGACTGATATGTGTTTTACATTTTTTTCAAAGAAACATCCTGCAATAAATTAGCAAACACAAAAGGCAGAAATACATTTTTAAAAAATCAAAGTGAAAAAAGAAAACCAACAACAAGCAGGACAGACCAAGAGCATGCACATTAGGTATCTTCTTCAGCTTAGGAAGAGTGACTTTAAGTTCATGTACTAGGTGAAAGTTCTCAAAGCTCAGACTATGCTATTTTCTCATTGGGCACTGTTTACTGACAGATTCAACATGCAGACTGCATTTCTGCTGGATTTGATAAAAATACAATTAAAATGTTGTACAAGGGGGTATGCCAAATTGGCCTGCATCCTAGAACCCACTCCAAGCAAAACCTTGAGGAATATATTGTACAAGAAATGGTCTGTCCCCTGAGATTACCTCCCACTTCCTTTAACCTGATATTTTGCTCATCCTATTATGAGATCCCTCAGAGGGGTGAAACACTAGATTGCCTCATTAAGACTCATCATTTACAAGATGTTGACAAATGCTGGCATTTATCCTGTTGTCATAACAAATGTGAGAAAATGACCACTTGGCAATAAGTGATTCTATGCAATTGCAGCTTTTAGAATACAAGAATGTAAGCGGGGGTCTGTGGATAATGCATCAGTATCAGTACATAGCATCTCTGAACAGTTTCTGCAGGCATTATAACAAATTCAGGTTGAAATAAATAAAAATGGACAGCTTTGTATAGAGTTTTCCACATGTGCAACCCAAACATTAATTAATAAAAATTAGACAGACACAATATAATAATAAAGCAGTTATTATTAATCTTACATATCTCATTGTGAATACCCAGCATCCATATTGTCTGTGTTGTCAGTCTGAAAACTCTTTGAACTCAGTATGTCTAGAGCTGTCATCTTCCCAGAGGCTGATTACATTGTGGCCTTTCTTAACAAGGGTCATCTTGCTCCCTCAGTGTTAATGATGTGTGAGGTCATCGCACGAAGAAATCCCACAACAGAGCTTGCTGAGACGGGTTTGGGTGTGAGAGAAGTGTTCTGAGTCCATGGAATACAGGTGTTTTGAGAAATGAAAGTTTTTTAATTTGGGAAACACCAGCAATGTGGTCACAAGGTAGTCCTGTAGGCAAAAATATATCATGGAGACACAGCCTTCATCCATAAAAGCAGACCAAGATAAACACAAACACAGAAATGCCTGAAAATTAATACAGTCCTTATTCATAAAGCTACATTTTTGAGCTCCCTGTTCAGCTGGAGTGCCTTGAACCCTGCAAGGACCCTGCAAGTCTTCTCAGAGGTTTCAGGTTCTGCTTCTGCATATGCTTCTCAATTTTGACAATTTCAAGAAAGTTGACATCTCTATCAATCATAAGTTTTGTTTTCCTGCAGCTAAATCAAAACAGAAGTAAAAACTCATTAACTTAATTATAATGGCTTTGTTAATAGACCCCAACTATCTTCCTTGTGAGATGAAACTAGTGATATTGCTAATGGTGAGAATCAAAATGACAAGAACTTGGCTGCCAAGGGTAGTGAGTTGAAGGTGGTTGGTGGTTCAGTCCCATTTGACTAATACAGTGCTTGAAACATTGTTCTTGAGGTGGTTGTGGGGGTCCAAGAGAGCCAACAAAATTGCTTTGTCACCAGAATTTACAACTACTGAATTCATTGTATCTAAATTCTAACTGGATAATTCAAAGAGGAGGATGTAATTCATTGATTCCTGTTTCTGTCATGAATCGTTATTGCTCACTTCATGTTCTGATTATTTCATTTGATTTCTGTGCATGTGTGTGTTATTTAAAGCATAGAGTTTAGGCATTGCCTGTTGGAAGATGATGCCCTTTGAATCAAACCTTCAGTAGGGTTCTGATGCTCATATAATGATATTCTCTCCTCACCCCTTCTCTTCTCGCCTCTTCTCACCTTGCCTCTCCTCACCTCCACTTCTCTCTTCATCCTTAGATCTGGAGACATCTTATTATATATGGTATGATATTTTCCCAATCACAGTGCCCGAGAGCACAGTATATCATCCTGTCTCCTTGCCCTTGTACTCTTCTATTTTGCTTATAGTATTTTTAATTGAGTCCTGGACTCCCAATCTGCACTCATTAGACACAGAGCATATAAGCACTTGTAAAGTAACAATTAAGTCACAGCCAGGTACTGGTGTTTTCCTCCCTGCTGACTTTAGCTCTGCTGAGTACAGTTCATTAACATTTCCATAGTTTTGGTTACCGTATATTGGAATTTAAGTCTGTATTGGCTTACTTGCTAGTTTATTGCCTGTTCTAAACAATGCCACTCCTTTGTTTTTATCAGATATACAGTGCTAACTTCATGCACTGGCCTACCAGCAATGAGGTCTAAAGGTCCCAACCTAGCTTTTCATAATTGACTCAAATATTTACTTGTGTTTCAAAAGTCTTTTCCTTGCCTTGAGCAAAACTAAATGCACTCAAAAAGCAACATGCAGAAATACGTACAGTATTTACCAATTTCTTCACTGTAGAGCCCAAGCGGGAAATGATCGGCATTACTGTTCCATTGAGTATAATTACCACAGTCTCACAGTAATAAGACCAGTTGGAAAGCTGGTTCTCGTAGAGTGTTGTGTCCAATTATTTACTTATTGTGAACAGACTGTTGTCATGGGTGTATTTGAGTCCACCTTGTTAAGGTTGCCTTCTCAATCAGGAGTGTTAGGAATTGAATGTATATTTCTGTCTCTGATGCACTAGATTAATACTCCATTGAAAGTGATCTTTTAAAGGTGCAAGGTTGGACTGTTGAGACATACCAAAGGTGAGTTCCACAACCGAAGCACTATAATGCACAGGTATACATCATGAACTATACAGCTAGATTTCTGCAAAGGTCTACATTGGTATCTTTGCATAGTCCTCTGCAGACTCATGAAGATTATTCATATTTCTACATGGCATAGCACCTCAGAACATAGAGCATGGCTGTGTTCACCTAGAAAAGCTGGTCACTATGAAACACACTGTAGTGTTTTCTCTCTTCAAAAAGAAACACAGTTTCACAGAGTAAAGACTGGTGGGGATTCAATTGTTTTTTTCTCCTTGGGAAACTTAGAAAACTTAAAAATAATGTTTTACTAATTTCACAAAAGCAAAAAAAAGTCAATCTCTAAAAGAGTGAAGTTTCTCTGTTCAAGATGTTTTCTTCTATAGCTGTGTGAAACTCCAAACTAGTTTGTAATTATGTCAGTGGAAGAGCTCACATTGAACATGGAGGGAGCAGATGACAGTCCTCTGTGACTTACCAACTCACCTGAAGCAGATGTTCATAACCATACAGTGCTATATGCCCTGTTACTGCCTCATTGCTAATTCAGTACAGTGAATCACTCTACATCAAGTAACAGTCATACACCTCTTTGATTTCCTTTTCAAACTCATATGCTTATCTAGCAAACAGCTATATATAATGGACAGTGAACAAAAATAAATTTTACAGAAGCCAGCATGGACAATACAAATGAAGAAAACCAGTTTGCTAACATAAAAAAAATGTTAATCAGCCATCTTAATTTGTGTGAGAACTTTGTGTGTGTGGTATAGAAATTGAGTGAGATATTTTTCCTTGAGTTTACCATTTTGTTAAATAATGCATTTGTCTTTCTTTTTCACCTAATTTTTTTTTGGTATTCTTTCATTCAGAGTGAAAACCTGTTCCAATGACCATGGCACAAACTGCTTCTGGATTTCTTCCTGACAAAGTACATTCATGATACAATATACTTGTATACTGTATCTTGTGCAATTTTCCATATGAGCATATTCATAATAATAACAATACATACTGCTACTGTAATAATAAATATGAATTAGAACAGTGGTTAAATCTGGTTGGGTATAATTATAGATTGCCTCAGTGAACTAAATTTCAGTGGGGTTTGGTTCTATGGTTTAGGCTAGTCTCCACTAAATATAGGAAAATCCAGTTAATTAATTAGCCCTTAGTGTTAAATGAGTTTTTTAAGCCTGAGAGACAAGGGGAATGTGGGATTTGTGGGAACTTGACAGTGAACGTTTAATGATGTTAAACCCAAAGTGACTGTTAATATAGGCTACAGTACCTGAGAATCAGAAATACAGTCAGAGAGATAAATGCAAATAAAGCACTGAGGTTTAACAGGAAATGAAGAATATTAATTTGCTATGAATGTTCAGATTGCCTTTGTATGATTTAAATTTTTTATGGTTACAGTGCCAGAGTACCTCATTCTCTGACAATACAGACGATACTTACTAAGAGTGACAGGAAGTGTTAGGCAAAAATGTATGTTGACTTTTTCTGAGCATTTATCTTGTTCTTTTCCTGGGTAATTTGCCACTATGTGGAAAATCTTCCTATGAAGAGTTGTCCTTGGGCAAGGGAGGCTTTGTGTGGTTGTGCTCACATAGCTTCGTTCTGGGTCAATCTCAGCAAAGATCAGTCATGGGCTGTGTCAGAAGCCATCCTAAGGTTTATCTGCCAAGTGACACTGTATACCTGGCTGTACTTTTCTGCTGAGTGGACTTTTAACCTCTTAGGGGTCCTCAACCTGTTCTCCTCATGTGAACATCTCTGTATGCATTGTGACCTTTTCATTTTGACACCTGTCCTTTCCTACCCTTCCAGCTGGCTTACCAAAATGGTATAATGATACTGGTGGAGCTTTTCAGCGCTCTGAGGGTACTACTAGCCCTTCCTGGTTCTGCCTACCTCCCCTGCCCAGGTTGCCCTGACCATGCCCAGGGCCCAGGACCCAATGTTACACCACAGGGCAGTCAGTGATGCTGCAGTGGGGCCTGTCTCCAGCTCCCCACAGTCCTGCCCTGCCTGGCCATAGTCTCTGCTGAGCCAGGTCCTGCAGTGTCCTGGTCCCACATCCTGGGCTGACCTTGGACCCCTTCTCATAGCCCTGCTGGCCCAACCTGTGCTGTGTGTGAGCCAAAGTCACCTCAATGAGTCTGATCCTGACCCCAGCTGGTGCTGATGTTTTGATCTCATTCTGGGATTTCCCTCGGCACACAGTTTCCCAGCCCACAGGGAAGCTGGCCCTCGCTTCCTCCAGAAGTAGCTTGTTCTCACCCCCAGTGAATATAACCATGTTCCTTTAGTTTTCTTTTATTCACATCTTCCCATTTGTACACATTGCACCACCACGTTACTATTAGGAGTAATTGATGACCATATACTGGCATACATACAGAATGAAATTCATTCTCCTTAGCTTTCTGCATCTACAAAACAGCTGTCTCCATCTGGGTTAGTCATAGAATCAGAGTGGCCTGGGTTGGAAGGGGCCTTAAGATTATCTGGTTCCAAACCCCCAGTGTCACTCTAGGTTGCCTTCATGTTCAGTGGCAATAGATGACAATACTTTATATATCTGGCCTGTATCATCAGTTTACACTGGTACACAAACTGCAGTGTACCTGTTATGAGCATGAGTGGGAAGCATATAGAGGGTCTGAGCTCTTCTACACTGCTTCCCCATTCCCTCAGTCCCTCAAGACTGTATTACCTATGGGGCCTGGAAAGCAGCACATATATTCCCCAAGTAGGGAGTTATGAGTAGCTCCCTGACAGCCACTTCTCCCTGTACTGAGTTCAGTCCTTTGTGATTTTTGATTTCCATTCTTCACTTGAACCTTATGCTAATTCTATGCATCATGGGTAGTAGAGGTTTTTTGTTTTGTTTTATCAGTTTGGTGGAGGTACAGTGATCAGGGACCTCTTGAGTTGACAGACTGTCAGACTGTAAATCAAGGAGGATCTCTCCCTCAGCAGCCATAAAGATTAAACAGACTAATGAATCAATGTTTTAGACCATCCACTCTGGGGAGCCTTCACTTAAGTCCCAGCACTGTTGGTCAGGTCAGAAAATGCTCTTTTCTGTCAAATGGTAGGTTTCCGTATGAGGTAGTGTGCCTTCATCCTCATTTACTCTAGCTGTAAAAACCTGACAGAGGCAGATGTCAATCCATATTGTTGTGGCACTTTCTCATTCAAATCTAAAACTTTGTGAGAGCACGTCACCATCCAGTAACTGGCAACAGAAGAAGATGTGTTTGTTAATTTTATTTTACAGAAATCAGTTTAAAAGTCCATATTTTTATTTTTTCTGTTATTAGGCAAAACTTTCTGTTGAAGGATTAGCTACTTAGAACCATCCCCTCTCCCCAAAGCACCCAGACCTTTGGTTTTTACGATTGCTGTCTTAAGGGCACTTTATTTCCATCTTTGTTCAGTCTCTTAACATAAATAACACCACACCTGTAATTTTATTCTTAGATGCCATATTTTTTTAAGCTAAAATCTTTATGGAAGTACTGAATTCTGTTAAATTTGGCAACAGTTCTGTGGTACCGAAGGGGTCATAAATTACAGCATATCAGCTTTGAAGCAGATGTTCTGTTAAAGTTCACATAATCTGTCTGTCTCTCTGACAACTGATGCACTGATATTTAAAAGGACCTTTATGCCATTAAAAAAATCAATGAATGTAGAAAACAATACTTATATATTCTTGTTAATTTGTATTACACTGAACACACATATTCTTATAGAATAATACAATTTTTAAAAAGTTGGTTTATGTAAATAATTTGTTAGAATTTTTTAGCAGAAGAAATACTTTCCTGTTATTTTTGAGAACCAAAATGCTGTGAGCAAGTAGTACTCAAAACAGTAAATGAAATTCATTGAGCACCTCCTCAGTGATAGTTTGTGTTCCTTAAGCTAATAAATGAGGAACCTTGTCATCTTTGTTTTCATACTGTTTAAAAACACAAACCTGGAACTCATGAGATCCAGTGATGAAACAAAAAAATAAATGACTATATTAAAAATGTCACTGCCCAGATGGTCACATATAGAAGTTCTGATCTGAGCACTCAGTAATTAAAGAGAAGGTGACTGGAATCTAAATTTATCTTCTAATTTTATATCTGACCCTTATCTTCACATGAGAGGCATGAACACATTGCATTTTTGAACATAACCCAAAAAGGCACTTAAGCAGGTGCTTAACTGTAAACTGATGTTTGACTCCTACTACCACAAGTAGAGATGATTTCCTGAATGGGGACCATGGAGGAATTTCAAAGCTAAGTCCTAATTTTACCAGATAAAGGAAACTGATCATGATTTATATATTTGAACTTATTTTTTCTATAAAAATAGTCAGGTTTCAGGCATTTTGTGCCCATGTAAGCTGACAAATACTTCAAGATACACTAAAATCTCTTTGTTAACAGCATAAGAGTTTTCTGCGAGGTAAACTAGTTTACTGTGGTTCTTCTACCATGTTACAAAATTACTATTTTTTTATTTTTGTTAAATTACAGTCTGCAGAACTTATTTTGTTCTATTTGCATGTATGTGTAAAACATCTTTCAGAGAAAGATAAAATGTTGCTAAAGTGAACTTGAAGTAGTAAGGCTCAAATGCAGTTTACTCCAGAAGAAAAGCTAAGTATTTTGCTTATACATCAGCTGAAAATATGGAATGAATGTTAGCCAAGCAAACAGGAAGAAAGTGTTAAAACTGGTGCATGTCTTTCACGAGAAGCAGCATCACAGTGCCTGTAGTGGGTAAAGAAATCTAGACTCAGGAACTTATTTTATTTTATTATTTTATATTTTATTTTATTTTATTTATTTTCTTATTTTATTTTATTTGGGTTTTTTGTTTGTTTTGTTGGTGTTTTTTTTTTACAACTTAATGCAAACTTCTAAACAATGATTTGGTTTTTGAGAAAAGAACCCATCAACAAGTGAGCAAACTCTTACAAAAATGTAAGCGGATTCCTCCTTTCTCTGGTCTCACATTAAGCCAAATCTCTCTTCCCTCCGTTTCTGATCTCCATCTCCTATATTTTTAATAGGAATTACACTCAGACCATCCCAGTTTCTTGGATGAGGAAACATGTGGACCAGAAGATTTTGGGTTGTGTGCTTAATGGCTTCTGTTTGCTTCTCTTCACTTCTTAATGGTTTTCCTCTGCCCCAGCGTGGTTCAGCCATAGCTGCAACCCCTTAAGGGTATCGTCACTCTGAAGGGTATCCTCACTCAGATATGTCACCCAGTTTCAAAGTCTCTCAAGGGTATCCCTGCCCATAGCTGCATCTCTCAGGAATGTCTCTTCCCTGCTGTGGGTCACCCATGACCACAGTCCCTAGAAAGTACTCCCTCCATCATGGAGCGCCTCTTTCCAAGAGTGTATCTCCAGCCAAGTGCTTAGTCCTTAGCAGCCTCTGCCTCTGNCTCCCTGACTGCTGATATCAGGCCCTTCTGCTGCTGGTCTGCGTGGCTGTTTACCTGGGGAAGTGATCATATTCCTGTTAATTCCTTTTTCCCTCTTGCTGGGAGGTTTCCTTTGGGGAGGAGGTTTGGTTGGCTCAGAATTCTGCTTGTTAGCTGGGGCGACCTCAGTGAGCCTGTTGTTGTTTCCTGTCACTATGTGCTATTTCATATTTGGTGTTAAGCTTTCCACTTCTCTATATAAATATAAGAACTTCACCATGTCCAAAGCCTCATTTCTGGTTTTTTTCCCTCACTCTCCTTCTCTGGGAGTGGGCCTTTTGACTGGGTACCAGGCAGTTGGCATTTTGCCAGCTTAAACTATAACACATGCCCCTCACAGCTGCAGCATTTTAACAAACATGTAAGAGCTGGGGTGTGGGGTGCTCCCCTGAAGGGCTGCAGTTTTGACACCTGATGGGCTTCTCACACTAGTTTCAGAGCTGATTGAACCTGTCTGTGACTATAGCAGTTTGTGGCTTCTTCTTACACAAGGCACCCTGCAGGCTCCCTACATCCCAAACTCTGGCAGGTATGCCCAAGGCAGTGAACCTTTCATCCATGTCCTTCTTCTCTGGGAGAAGGCTTTTCCTCAAAGACAGGAGAAGCCCATGACCACATTATCTCATGGGACCTACAGGGAAGGGCTTATTGCTAAGCAGAAAGGAAACAATTCTGATGTCATAAATTATCTTAAACTAAGGAGCACCTTTCAGTCAGGAAATCCTATCTGCAACAAAGATTTATAAATGTCACTAACCCCCCTTTTTTTAAGCAGAGGTTTGAAAGAAACATACACAAAACAAGAACAGCTGGAAGATAGTCAGTGAAATCCCCAACACATAACAAGTGTCATCCTGGAACAACTGTCTTAGTATAAGGGAAAAACCAAAATGTTTACCAAAAAACAGAGGAGAGGATTCCTCCACAATAATCATGTCAGGTCTTAATAAATTTAAGAAAAAATAACTTTAATTAGAAAATGGATATAAGAAGGATAACTGTTCTTAACTACTACTCTCTCTCTCTCTATATATATATGTAGATATAACTGTAAACAGACCAGAGCGAACTATTCCCTCAGCAACAAAAGTGAAAACAAAAGAGAACAACCTCCAAATGTAGGTTCCTTCTGGAGCAGTTATATTTATGGACAGTGTCAGTGTCACACCTTGGCTGGCTGCGAGGTGAATTCTCAGTCTTTTCCCAGCGAGGCAGAGACAAGGAGTGAACACTCACATGGGTTCTCTCTCTCTCTCCTTGTTCTTTGTCCCAAATGAAGAAGGAAAAGTTGGGAGTGGAGAGATGGTGATAGTTCCTAGGAAGGAAAGGTCTGCAGCATGTCCCGAAAGCAGCCATGACTCCCCTCTCTCTCTCTCTCTCTCTCTCTCTGGTTGCTGCTGTGGCAGGGTGGGCAGGCTGCAATGCTGTGGGCAATGGTGAAGCCGGAGCAGCAATCAGGGTCACAATGCTGAACCAGGAGGACAGCAATGGTAAGAAAAACTAGCTCACTAAGCAGCAGTGGTGATGAGCAGGAGAATGGCCTCTCTCCCACAGCAGCACACACAGATGCAGAGTTCAGGCAGAGCTGTCGAATGTCCACAAAAAACCAAAAGAGAGCACGCAAACCTGTTCCCCACCGCACCTTCCCCCAGTCTGCCCTCCACTCAAGACCATTAAGCAGGAATTCGTAGCGGTTGACCACTTCTTTTGTTCTCAGTCCTGGCACTCCACCACCCAAAATTTTGTGATGGTAGGGTGAGAAAAATTCTCTGAGGGACTCCTCCCAACACCACCTTCCTGTGTTTTAACCTTTAACAACAACATATCAAAATACATAAAAAGACTCCAGAGACTTCTTTGTATTTTACTAATACTCAATTGTGTTACACAGTTCCTTTGCATTCCCTGTGCAGTAGCCACAGTGGAGTTTTCATTGACTATCCCCAAGCTTGCAGAGATAGCATACAGCAGCTTGGTCTGAAAATGTAAAGGGAAGTACAGAAGAAACTCAAAACCTTCAAGGCAATGACTATAGTTTTTGCATTTCCAATGTATAACAACATACCATTCTCATCTTTGTACTGTCTTCATAGTAACTTCACTGTTCTTGGTTTTATTCCATATTGTTCTAAACTTCCATTATTTTTCAGTTGTGTCAACATGTACACACAGCTCTACTGTAAAATTTTATCTGATCCTTTTCCAGCTAGAGCACATGAAAGTTGCCACTGTGTATGCTAATTAACTAAGCATTGAGAGTCTGAATAAGGAAGTACACTGTGAAAGGGAAGGAAGGCAGCCATGACACAGCAAACTGTTCAAAGTCAACTTGTCACTGGTGACACCTGACCTCTGTCCTCTCCTAGGTACTCTTGCTCACAGCCTTGGTGGCCATTCTGTCTCTTTAACCAGTCCTGATGACAACTTGAAAATTTTAATGCCTTGTAGTACATCTGAAAGTCCAGCTGCGGGGTTTCTGTGGTCTTGCAGGAGGCTAGCTTTGAAAGGTGCTTGCAAAAGAGCAAGGAAAAATGTCTTTTGGGGTCCCTATCATGAGCCTTAATTCTTGTCACCTTCATGATAAGAGCAAAAAGAACTAGACAGGATTGTTATTTTCCTTATGAAACCAAGAACTTCAGCAACCACCTTTGGGAGGGCCAGTACTGCAGCTCTACATTTCATATTGAGGTAGATGGGACAATCCCTTTTACCAATCTGGTAAACCACCCTGGCCAGTTGTGAGTGTAACTGCTTTAGCTCTTTAAGCCATGTAAAGGCTACTGATTTGTTTCAATGTAGTTTAGGAAGAATGAGCAAACAGCAGCTGGGGTGGGGCGGGGAAGAAAAAAGAAAAAAAAAAGAAGTAAAATAGAAAATGGAACCTTTATATTTGACTTTCAGACACTGCTAACACAGATAGGTGGACAAGGCAGAGTTTTGTGAAACAAATTAGCTACTGTAAATGTAGAAGACCAAAACAAGAATCACAACACTTTTTTATGTCTCCTCTGTATCTTATAAATCCTATGTGAGATTTAAGAGTTAAACTTTTAAATTTAGCCTACCAGACAATCTCAAACCTCTATGGGAAGGTAGAGTTGATGAACAAGCATATGCTTTTTAACAAAAAAGTACATGTTAATACTTTTTTTGTCACCAATGGGCATGGACAGGTTTCAAGTAGTGATGGGAGTGCATTTAACAGCCCTAATGGTTAGGATGAGTGCTTCAATACACACTATTGACAACAGCTGCTGCCAAGCTAGGCTGTTGGTCCTTACTCCAATTCTAGGCTGTGGAAAAGACCTCTCCTCTTTCCAACCCTTTATTAACAGGCAGATAAGCTGGGAGAATATTTCTCTCAAGTTTAAGATACATTATAACAACAAACCAGTTCCACTCATGTCAAATGACCATAGAGCCAAATACTGGAAATTTGCTGCTCATCAGAAAATAGATAATGAGATTCCGATCCTATTAAATCTTATGGGAATGCTGTAATTTTACTGGAGCCATGATTTCACCCTATACTCTAAAATGAAATCCCAATCAAATTATTCTAGCAAAGTTAACTGGTGATTACATTACTGTATTCATTAATGTCTCTATTAATCTTCCTTTCATAAGATAGGAATCAAATAATTAAATATTACACATTTGTGTTTTAGTGAAATGCAAAGGAAAGGTAAAGACATGAACTGAAAAGTAAAAATATTTTCAAGTTTAAAGAACTATGGATCTGTATATCAGTGCATGAACAAAAAAGATAAGGAGCCATATCAAAGATCTGTAATTGGATTAGAAAATGATATAATTATATGGTGTCTTTATTCTTTTGATTAAGTCATTGTCTATCAGAAATAAATAATAAAAAAAAAAGAACAGGAATGAAAAGGCAAGTAAAAAGGGAAAGAAATCTGTCTTTTATTTTTCTTAAGACAGAACAAACCAAAGAATATTCAGAGTGGAAGACAGGACAACCTGATACTGCAAAAGCCACTTACATCTCTCTCTCAAGCTATGTTTTGCATTCACTGTTTATAGTATTTTAGTTAAGTAGGGACAAACTATGATTACTAAACTGTACCCTCATTGCGGTAGCACCATGCTAGGTCTGTCAGCTGGGATTACTACACATCACATTCGAAGACTTTTTTCCAAGCCCTGGAGAATAAGAATTACCAAAGATGAATTGTCATTGTGTATATGATTAGAAATAGTCATGGACAGCTGAGAGAGCATCCTATAAGCAAGTCACCTAAAGAACTGGAGTCTCCAGGTGTATTCATCTTTTGCTACTTCATATAACTTAAACACAGCACTAAGTAGCACTAGGTAACATAAGGGGCATGTGATTGGAGAGAGTCCAGGTGTAGAGCTGAAACTCAGATTATGGCCTTGCCATCAGAAGACCATGCTAGAGGATGCTTGCATCGATATTCTTCCCAGCAACAGCATAGATCAGCAATGCCTCTCTCCTGATGAACCTGGTTGGAACTGATCAAAACGAGTTGATGAGAGTTCATGTGAGATCAGAGAGTGGAAGAGAGGTTCTAGTGTTCATGAGGGTCATCCTGTGATGTCAGCCTGCAGAGGTCTGGGAACTGGGGATCTTCAAGGTGGCTGTAAGCTGAAGTTGCATGTGGAAGGGGAGCTGCTTATGAAGTTGGAAGAAAGTAGTTAGGAGCTGAGGTAGTAAAGAAGTAATGAATTTTTAATCTTGTTTTGGAGAGCTGTATGGATTATGGCTGGAGGATGTGGCACCTTGCCACATGTTTTTGGAATGTGGCTCCTGATAGCAAAACAGTTGCCCTTTATCTGAGATCTGTAAATGTATAATGCAGGCAACAGAGAAAAACAAATGTAAGCAGCAGTGTCCCTGCCATAGCATGTTCCTTGGAGAACACATCCTCTTGCAGCAAAAGTGGACCCTCCTGGAAAGGCTAGAAATGTGGCAATCTTTCTACATTAACAAGGCATTGTTAACCAAATACATAAATATGTTGAAAACCATAAGAACAAAGTCTTAGTATTTCCATATGTCTCTTGGCTACATACTCTTAGTGGTTGTGTTGCTGAAACTTCTGAAGTCTGTTAACTATGAGTTAGATATGAATGTGACCACATTTTTTATTGATTTTAACAGAATCCATGAAACCACCCAGAAGGAGAGCCCTGAAAGGATGCCTAAGATAGGTGTTTCTAGTTTCACTCAGTAAGTTCCACATTGCCCCTGTGGGAAAAGGTAGAAAGGGACCATAGTAAAAGAAGGAAAAGTATCATCTGCCACGTGCAAAGAAAGACAGGAAAACACCCTGGGCAAGTTTCTCTCTTAGTAGAGGTGTAACTGTAATCTTTCCAGTAAAGGGATGTTAACTACCTGTATTGGGTTTACGTGGCCAGATTTTGGTAGCGACAGGGTCTACAGGGGTGGCTTCTAGGAGAAGCTGCCAGAAGTTTCCCAGTGTCTTACAGAGCCAATGCCAGCTGGCTCCAGGAGAGACCCACTGCTGACCAACACGGAAGCAATCAGGAGTGATAGTAAGGCCTCTGTGGTAACATATTTAAGAAAGAGGAAAAAAAAATTGGAGGCAGGTGAAAACTGAAGCCAGAGAAGAATAAAGTGAAACTGTGTGAGCAACTCTGCAGACACCAAGGTCAGTGAAGAAGGAAGGGGAGGAGGTGCTCCAGGCATAGGAGCTGAGTTTCTCGTGCAGACCATGGTGGAGCAGCTGTGCCCCTGCAGCCCATGGAGGACCATGGGAGTGGAGAGATCCACCTGCAGCCTGCTGAGGAGGTCCCCACTATAGATCAGTGGAGGCTCAAAGGAGGTTGTGACCCCGTGAGAGGTCCTGCTGGGTCAGGGTCCTGACAGGGACTTGCTGACCCATGGAGAGAGGAGCCCATGCTGGAGCAAGATTTCCTGATAGGACTTTTGGCCCTGTTGGAGACCCATGATGGAGCAGCCTGAAGGACTGCACTCCATGGAGAAGTGACCCACATTGCAGCAGTTTGTGAAGAACTGTTGACTGTGGGATGGACTCACATTGGAGAAGTTCATGAAGGACTGTCTCCTGTGGGAGGCACCCCAACAGTAAGCAGGGGAAGGACTCCTCTCCCAAAGCATCAGCAGAAACAACCTGTGACGAATGGATCATAACCCCCATTCCCTGTTCCTCTGTGCCACTGTAGAGGAGAAGGTAGAACTTGGGAAGGAAGAAGTGGTGGGGGAAAGATTTTTTAAGATTTATTTTACTTATCCTGTTCTGATTCTGTTAGTTATAAATTTCATTAATATCCCCATTTTGAGCCTGTTTTGGCCATGATGGTAATCAGTGAGTGATCTCTCCTAGTCTTTATGAACCTTTCATTATATTTACTTTGTTCAGCTCATGAACCCTTCATTATATTTTCTTTTCTCTGTCCAGTTGCAGAGGCGAGTGAGAGAGTGGCTTTGGTGGGTACCTGTTGTCCAGGCAGGGTCAACCCACTACACTACCTAAGAGATACAGGAGCCATCCAGAAACTCAGAGTCTGTCACAGAGTGTGTTCATAATAAGAGAAATAAGCCGACTTGAGCATTTACTTGGATATGACATCACTGACAGCCAATTAGAAAGTTCCACTTGTGTCATTTCTTAATAAAGAAAAGACTATTCAGCACTCACTGCATCAAAGAACACATGTCACAGAGATTTGCACAGAAATGGGTTGATTAATTTTTAATGAATTATACTAGGAGAAGTTTCCTTGTATAAATTGCTGTGAGAATACTAGTGATAACCTACGCTTGGATAAAGGGTTTCTGTACATGTGGATTCTACAACTACAGAGATACTGAGCAAAACTGAACTAAAACTGGTGCTATTCACCCTAATCTATCCAGTTCATAACAGCAGTAAAACCAGTATGGGGTGCACAGTAGTGCATGTTTTAAAGACCATTTTATTCATTGGAACTGTTTCCTGTAAGTAGCAGAATGCCTTCCCACTGTCTTTGTTTTCAATTTGAGAGTGGATGTCACTCTTGGAAACAGGCCTTTACTCAACATTTCCTGGACTCAGCACAGATTTTAAACTCTGTAACCAACCCCCGCTTCCTGCCCGCCCCCCCTCACCCCAAGCCTTCAGACTTTGTGATTGCATAGTCATTTCTTTCATGGGATCAATCAGCTGATGCACGGGCTAAACAGAGCATCTTTCTGGACCAAAAATGTGCTGTAAAATGGCATTGTCTGTATTTCCAGGTGTGTAAAGAAAAAAGGCATTTCAATAATGACATTAAGGAAAACATCAGCTCTCCCTGACCAGTGGAAAAGACAGGTAACTGACCCAGTGTGGAGTAAGTCATAGAGCTCAGGTGCTAATGTCCATGTGTTTATGCACAAGTAGTCCTCAGACTTACAGCAGGCCTTTCACACGAGCCATGGATGATTTTGTCTTTGTGAACGAGGTCTGATTAGTGGTAGCAGCGTCAAGAGCAGTACATACCAATAAAACTTTATATTAAAGTTATCACACATACCCCTCTTTGAAAAGTGCACAGAGTCACACCACGTGCCTGAGAGCATCATCCAAATGCTTTTTGAATTCTCTCAGGCTTGGTGCTGTGACCACTTCTCTGGGGAGCCTGTTCCAGTGCCCAGCCACCCTCTGGGTGAAGAACATTTTTCTAATACCCAAGCTAACCCTCTTGTCCACTTCTTATGTTGAAATGTTCTGGATAAAAACAGGGTGCTTATAGGTTCCTAATCTAGAATCCTATCCTAACTAAAATACATTTCTGAAATAGAGTGAGCTGATTTTAAAGCAGTTTTGTGCATTTCATATTTAGATCAAGTGCCTCAAAAGCATTTTCTCTTTCAGTTCCTTGTCATATTTTGTTCAGGATTCATTATGTTATTTGGAGGCAATGAGGTGAATTTCCTCTGAATTTTGTTTGTGCTGATCAAGGAATGTCAATGAATAGTGAATTTTTATTTTAATTGATGTGACTGAAATGAGCTGCCACTTGTCTTTACATATGAACATAAGTCTGTATGGAGGTTTTGGTTAATTTTTTTGCTCAGAATAATTTAAGATTAAAGGAACAATTGTGGGTTCAAACACAGGAAGAGTTTTCAGACTAATATATTTTATTCCTGTATCTAACACTGCCATAAATCAGAGTGAGGATACCTTAGAGTGGCAACTGTTGAGAACAGAAGAAAAAAGTTTCATTAAAATGAATGCATAGTAGGCTATAGAGTAAATTAAAAGCCAACACGATCTCAGTGCATTGCAATTGGCATTCCTGATTTAGCAGTTTCAGCTACCATAAGTGAAAAATATCTGCTGTGAGAAATTTGCCTTTTTTCTTTTTACTACTATTCTTCACATACAGTTTACTATAGTTTTAAAATAGACAAGCAAAGAAAAAAAGATTTATTTGACCTACCTGTAAGCCTTGAAATATGTATTTAGCACAGCTGTTCTTTTGTGTTTAAACTCATCACAAAAACGCAGCCTTAATGTAACCCACCATTGATCTGCAGTAAGTGGAAACAAAATCTCTCCTTAATTAGTATCATCCAATCACTTTTTTACATTTCTACAGAACACACACTGTGAACTGTTTAATGGACTATTATTTAGAAGAGTGGCAAAGAGCTTGCAAAAAAAAAAAGGCATATAGTGAAAATAAAAACTAGCAGTGTCAATGAAAAATGTGTTGCAAAATAATGGAAAAAAAGATGTTTCATTAAGATGGGCTTCACTGGCATTTTACTGTATAGATGAACACTGCTCCAATTACTGCCAACAATGGAGAAAGAGATAGAGAGATATAGATTCATTACTTTCAACACCCTTAACTGTCTACCAGTGAATTCGCTTATCTGTTCCTTTTTCTACAGGACCTGCATGGAGGGAGGAAGGAATAAACAAAGAACTGAGTAGAGTGAATGTGTCACAAATTACCACAAACACACTGTGACTCAATGCACTTTTCATTTCTCTCCTCATTAACTGTGTCTTGCTCAAAATGAGAGACTGGGTCTAAACATAATCAAGTCCCACAGATAACAATTGACTTGACTGCTGGGGCAGTCATCACCTTCTAGCTACTGGGAAATAAATTTAGAAATAAAATGAGTTAAAATAAAATTCACTCTGCTCTCTTTTCTGTGCTCAGATAATTTGAAGGCCATCAAGACCTGCAGAAACAATCCATCTCTCTGTGAAAAGGAAAGCAGCCTGTGCCACTACCAATAAGGCATGTCTTTAGTGTTATCAAGAATAAGTATAATTACACAGTGGAAAGGCCATCAAAGTGTCTTGGGCACTGGTATTTTTTTCCTGAGGTCTTCATCAATAGTGCTGTCGGAATGAAAAGAATAAGTGGGGGGAAAAAGGAAAAAAAATAATATCCTCCAGATTGGTGTGACTGACCTGCAATCTAGTAGAGCACATTATAATTTGAGAGCAGTAGGACGATTCAATAAAAATTTTGCTGTCTTCCACTTTAAATCAGGAAGGATTAATTTCAAGAATCTTTGTGGATGCTCTTGTGGTCTTGGTTTTGTCAGTGCTGAAATTTCTCTTCGAAGAGGCTAAAGGACTTCCTGCTGAAGGGTATTTATTTATACTTACCAAGGCTCTTTCATTACCTCTAATAGCAATGCATTTCTGATAGACAGATTTCTTGCTGGTAAGGAGGAGGTAGAGTTGCTTGTTTCTGTTCAATACTCTCCCACTCTTGCACTTTTTATTTGGATAAAACACCACTGAAGTAATTGGTTTGTTATATTTCTATCAAGAAGAGCTACACCCTGATGTACATATTTTAATGGAATTCCATTCAGTCAAATACATGCACAGTTATTATTGTTTAGCTTGGCAAAATGCCAACTGCCCAATTCAGAGTCAAAGCCTCCCTCCCCTCAGATGAAAAAAGGGAGAATTGGAGGATAAAACCCCTAGAAATGGAACTTTGAAATGGCAAGGTTTTTATATTTACACAGAAGAAAAGAAAAATTTAAAACACAATATGATATAATACATATATATATACAAATATGAAAAGAAATAATAACACCTTCACCAAGTTGTCCAACCTAATAATACAGATTCCACCCACCCAAACTCCAGAAAACCTCCCAAAAACTATTCCAGGGAAACCTCCCAGCAAGAGAAAAGAGAAATTAATAAGAAAATGTTCACCTCCCTAGATAAACACAGTACAGATGGTGGTAAGGCCTAATCTCAGGACAGGCAGGCAGTATGTCCTCACAGGGGCTGAGGCAAAGGCCAAAAGAGACAGAAGCTCCATCTCTCTCTCTTTTTATACCCCTCGACACTTCTTGATGATGTCAGATGATATGAAATACCTCTTCGGTTGCTTAAGTCAGATGATGCTTGTCTCTTCTAATCTATGCCACATCCTTTAGGCCTGCTGAGTTGAGGCCTATCTGGAACTAAATCCAAAACTACCACAACAGTATGCCTGACATTGTTTCATGGGACAGGAGTTCAAATGTTTATGCCTGAGTCCTGGGCTGTGGTGCCTTACTCTGATAAGTAAATGTTCTTGCAAGGAGTACCCCAGTCTCTGAGAAGGACTATGCATGAACAAGTCACAGGAAGATATGGATATACATGTGGAGTTAATGCAAGAGGCTTGCAAGCTGATTGCCTGATGATGAGAATATTTTTAAGAACATAGAATCTCTCCAAACCCAGCTATTAACTTGCTCCTGGCAGTTTTCTGTCTAATCAAAACAACATGTTAGTAACTGTGGTGTAAGTCCTGAGAATAATCACCAGGTCCACTAATTAAAGCCAATCATCTAAACATCAGTGTCCTCAGAAATCATGTTGTTCTTGGAACTTTGCTTTTCTGCAGCTACTGGTTCTGGAAATCACAATGTCCAAAATGGTGGTGACTGTTTGCTCTAGGGCAAATTAGATCGTTAAAAAGCTTTAACCAGTCAGAGGACATTTAAGTCTGCCTCAGTGGTTTGTTTCTACTATTCACAACATGAATACATTTCCAAACCCGCAATTTTTATTAGATTTATTGCAAGATACAAGATTAATTGGGTTATACTGCTTTGACAAAACTCTGGTTCTTAAATAATAATCATAGATCTCCTGAAGTCTGAAGAACTGAAATAGAGCAGATCCAGCAATGTGGCCAAAAATAACAAATTGAGAGAAGTGAGAGTAAAGAAATATGACTGAGAAAATGAAAATATAAAATGTCCTTGATATATTTCCCTAAAACTTCAAGTTTTTATTGGCTAACTGGCAAAGTAATTTCTTTTTCTTAGGTTTTAGTTGGACAACATTGTTGCCTGGAATTTGGTATGAAAGGGTGTGAGGTCTTTTTTTGAAAAGCTGTGTGACCAGAGTCCCATTTATGGCAGTGAACCCCGAAGATCAAAGGCCTAGGTCTAGATGAATTGGGACTCAACAGGACAGACTGTACCACAAGTTCTACTCCTGATGAAATAGGGATGCATAATACTGGGAAACTGAACCTCTGTATTTATTTAGCTGTTCCATTGTACTGGCTGAAAAGACACAGTAACTGGAACACACAACATGTCAGTTGTATTCCTATCAGAATATGTCTTTATTGCTCTCATAGAAGTAGTAGAGACACAACATCAGGGTAGCCCATAAACACTAAGTTAGTGATAAAAGAAGTTACTTCAGACAGTAGATGAATGAGAGTTGCATCTGCACAGATCCCCAAAAGGCTGTGTTAGTCTGTGTAGTTGCTCTTGTGACTGAGGTATATATCCTAGTACAGTCTAAACTTGACTGGTTTCCAGCACATAAAACAAGCAAAGAGGATGAAAGAGTTTTAATTTTTGTTGCATTGACTCTTCCAAGGAGTAGATTTGTATTTTCTAATCCATTTTTTCTAGTGTATTGGAAGATCATTTATGCCACAGAACCTTTGTTCAAGTAAGTAACTGAGACATAAATCCAGTTGATATTAGATCAAACTGGTTCAATCACAAGAGAAACTCGATAAAAATAAGTTGAGTCTTTTTAATGTGTGATCATAACCTCTTCTCTTAACAATAAAATTCATCACCAAAGTTAAGAATTTTCTATATTCTTGAATCAGAAGTCTCTGATTCCCTGCTGGACAGTAAGAGAATCCTCCAAATCAGAGGTCTGTTTGAGGTCCAATTAACCCAACAAGCCAGTGAAAAGCAGTTGCAACAACCACATGGTTTCCTATCACTGTTGCAGATAAGCACTATGTAGAGATCTCTCTAATTTACCTGAGAAGAAGATGAGGTACAGCAGATATTCATGTTGCTGGGGCCTCTCCAAACTATTCCTCTGGAACATGTCTGACAACTGCCCTCTCCCTTTTTATTGTTGACTACCGTGGCTGTAAGCTGCCTTAAAACATGGTAGAGCTGTGTTCAAAAGGTGGATCATAGTTGGCTCCACTAGCTTTTCCACTTTCCAGTCACTATGTTATCGTCATGAGTGAGAAGCAGACTAAATAGAGAAAAACATTTTAAAACTCAGTAATTGTGATTCTTCATGTGTTTGTAATACCACCCTGAATGTATTTAAAAGACATATAGATGTAACACTTAGGAATATGGTCATATTTGGTGGCAGTGGGCTTGGCAGTGTTTGGTTAATGATTGGACTCAATGATCCTAAAGGTCCTTTCCAACCTCAATGATTCTATAATTCTGTGTAACTGATACTCTCTCCAGTATTCATGTTTTCAAAGTCATACTGAAATTTGGAATATACTTATACTTTAGTCATGTTTGAGATTGTTTATTTACCCAAAGGTCTGTTCTGGGCAGACAAACAGCAGGGGGGATATTTATGGTCTATATACATCATTATGTTACCAAGAAGCCAGAAATCACTGAATATGGCTTCAAAACAAAGTTAAGTAAAACCAGGTATTTCTTCAAGCTCAGGATCCATAAATATAAATGGTCTGTATAATTTGCAGTTTTTCCGAGGGGGTGTTATTTGGCATAGCTTCATGCTGTACCAAGTTTGTGGATTTTTAGGTTACTGCTTTTTAGAAATGTCTGGGTTTGGCACACATATCCAAACACACAAATTGAAAAGGGAAATATTTACATTGTGAAATTAAACTTGTTCACATCTCCAATGAAGATTTATTAAAGAAAAATTTATGGCAAGCCACTGAATGGTGACATGTACCGTGGCTTTTGCACTCTGCATGAAACAACCACAAAACTCATTTGAAAACAAATAGTACTATAAAGACTTAAAGAAAGAAAATGAAGCATTTGCATGTATAAAATACCTCATACAACACATCTTCATTCTGAAAGACTACAGAGAACTAAATGTTTCTCCAAATAGCTTTTCAAGGGCATTATTTTTTATGGCCAGGATGTTTCTGTTTCTGTAGGCACCTAGAATGTGCTATTGGATTACTTCATTGAATGGCTGTTAGGTGAAGTACAATACTTTCACTAGTGTAGTGTTCAGTGGACAATGAAAGCTCAACACCAGAAAAAAGTAAATAACAATTAAGTTATAGGTTTTTTGTGACAGGGTGAAGAAAGCAAAGCAGTATAAAGGAATAGACAATAAATTTGCTGCTTTTATTTGTATGGTTTTTTATGGTATCCACTTGCATGCAAAATTTATTATTAATGATCACATCATTTATGCTAGATAGTTTATGTTCATTTTATGGTCAGATTCCTACATAGACATAGACATCTGAAGTGTCTGTGTGCGTGTATATTTATACATTTATTTATTCATCTATCTATTATCTATCTATCTATCTATCTATCTATCTATCTATCTATCTATCATCTATCCATTCATTCATTTATTCATTTATTTACTTATGTATGTATGTTTGTTTATATATATATATAAAACAGAAAAATGTATATATATATACACATACATACGTGTGTGTGTATATATATATATATTTTTTTTTTCTGTTAGTTAAAATAAACCATATTTGTAGCCAGTGGAGATTAATGAGTAGTTTTAAGGTGCAATTCATCTGACCTTCTTTGAGGTCTTTGTGGAGCACAAGCTAAAATGGTTATCTGTTTTAATAAGAAAAGCCTACTGTAAATAGCTTACATGCAGATATTTAAATAAATAAGGATTTTGGTCGCCCTGTCTGCTACAATACACAAAGCAGGCATACTGTGAACATAGATACAGAGGGAGTAAGGCATAAAACAAAATACTGGACGTTAGTAATAAAAGCAGAATTGCAGAAGGAGTTGAATGTTAGGAAAGCTGCTGCTGCTAAAGATGTATGGCATGTGTAAGTCTCTAGGCATGGTATGCTCTAAAGCAAATGTCCCCCAGCATCTCTGAACTGTGAAATAATTACCAGCCTGGCTACAACACTCTCAGTTTTCTAGCCAGAATCTGAAGGAGGAGGACAATTATGAGGGGTCAACTCTGGTTGTTGCCAGAGGAGATACTAGGGCAGAAAACACTGACAAAAAGGATTAGTATCCAGGCTGACAGCAAGTAACAGAATACAGTGTTACTAGCATGATGGAAAGGAAGAAAAGTATGAAAGCCTTCTAAAACCTAATAATTTATCTAGAATAAAACTGTCTTAAACAGTGTGTGACAGTTATTAGTTTAAAAGACTAAAACATTAACAACTAGCTTTTATAAATGGCACTGATAGAACAAGGAGTACTGAAAGGAAGAAATTTGAGTGCAAAGTACAGTGCAATAGTCTTTCAAGGTCAATGTAATTCCTCTTTCTAAACATGTTTGTTTCACAAAGTGGAATAGGAATATCAGAGGTTTGTATTCCATCTGTTTGCTTAAAACTAGGTCTGTGCTCCAGCATGAACAAGCAAAGCTCTGATGAGATAGAAGTACTTTAGTTCATGATGCACCCTATAACAATGCCATAGTATACTGAATTCCTTATGATAATTGTTAAGGGTTTTATAAATTTTAATAGTCATCACATGGTCACAAGCTGATTTTATGAAACTTTGTTTGTTAGTCTCAGCAAAGTACTGCAGCACAAGTAAGATTTTCTAATTGAGTTTAGTAATAGGCTGAAAAAGTAGTTATCACACAAAGCAAATACAAAAGCAATGTAAAGAATTTTATTTTGTTTAGAATTGAAATCTGTCAGCAATTTCATGCTGAGTCTTAAGGAAACCTAGAGTAAGCATTTAAATCAGTGTTCTCATGAACTGCTGAGATCAAAAGTTAGCAGAGGCATTATTTGACCTTTGTAAATCTGTTTCTAGGCTCAGGTAGTCTAGAATTGATTGAGCTTACTCCAAGCATTTATGGACAGAGCTAAACAAGGGCAATAGGTGCCTTGGAATAGGACTTATCAGAGCCTAATCTGAAAACTGATTCTGACAACACTGTCTCAGCTAGTAACTAACCCCCGAGTTTCACAGATAGGGTTCACCTTCAGCCTCAGAAATCTAGGTTAATTTATCTAAATGTAAGTCTAGGAGTATGCTAATGTCTAAGGCTCTTTTACAGTATAAGATGACTGTACAGCTCAGATGTTCAGCCATGGATGGCTAATCATGTTTAGGTATCCTAGAATACCTAAGGTATCTGCACAGGCTTGACAGATGTAACATAAGAGTTGACATCTACTGGACTAACAGCAATTGGCCACGGAGGCTATCAGAGCCTCCCTCAAATGCATACGTCTAGGCAAATAAACTGAGCTGTTAGTCAGCAAATTCACTCAGTGTAAAGGAAACATCCCAATATCCCATTTGCTAAACCAAAGAACTCTCTAGACTCACCTGACCATGTTGACGAAGTTTTGAATTAACAGAGGGGGAATTCGATCTTCCACCTCGCATAGACACAGATACTTTTAGACACCTAAATGCAGGTCTCTGGATGTGGAAGTGAACCAGACCTTTAAGATCTATAGGATCAGACTTCTTAGCATTCATGTTTTCCAAATAATGTTTTTAAGGTTCTTAGAAGCAGCTTAGTAAATCAGTACGGCAGAAAAGCCTAAATTAACCCATGTATGTCCCCAAACCTTATCAAGCTGAGATAATCTTTCAGCGTCCTCTGAAGAGCAAACTCTCACAGGCTCACTTAGAATGCCTGTGGAATGGGACACAGTATGCAGTGTTATCTGTCTTTTTTCAAAGACAGTTAAAGAAAAATACTACTCTTTTGCTCTGTAAAATATACAAAAATGGTCACAACATTCATCCAGGGTATGGAAGGACTGGGATCAACTTTTTTATTTGACCCTGGGAACTCAATACCTTTGTTGGGGACCCTGAATTTTCATGTGCATCTGGGACTGCTGTACAGAAGAGAAAAAAGGTTCTACAAAAAATGACTTTAGTTTATCTTATAACAAATACAGGTTTGAGGCTTCACTTCTCATTTATAATAGGGAATGCTCTGGGATTTTGGTACCCAAAATCTTCAGGGTCCTAACCCGTGCAACAGTGTGCACTCATTTCTTCTTCACGTGAAAGAAGGGTTTACCAGGGCTTACACAGGAATGTGTCCAGCTTTGATATAGAGCTTGGACCTGTGAAAGGTTTTGACCTGGCCTGAGGAAATGACAAACTCCTGGGTTCTATTGCATGAATGTATCCAATGAAGGTCCAAAACTCTCAAAGTTACATGTGTTTTCATTAGCTTGTGAAGTCATCAGATTTTAACAACCCATTATTTTGTCAAGGACATCTTCAGGCTTTCCTTCTTTAGATTATATGATTCAGTTACCTGCCAAAACCAATCAGAATAATGTGGCTCCAAAGACTAGTGCTAAATGTGATATTAACAGTAACACTCATAACTATTACAAGAGCTTTATGTTCAGTCTATGAACTAACAAGAATATACGATGAACCCTTTGCAACATTTTTTGTGTTACTGCCTTTTTAATGATGTAACTCAGAAAATGAAAAACAATGCCAGATTTCCATAAGAAGTAGACACGTACACATTGATAATCTACAAAGGCCTAATTAATTCAGTATCTCTAGGGTAAACCATGTTTTCCAGCACTAAAATTTTGAGGCATTACTTTGTTAAAGCCTTTTGAATCTTACTACAGGTGTTCTAGCAGTTCTCCAGTAAGAGTGTTCAAATTGCATTCCGATTTCTGATAGAATTTTTATCATTTGTGTGGCTATGTTTTGCCAACAAAAAATGATAAAAGAGAAGACTCTGTTCACATTCATCTGTGGGGATTCAGCAATTAAATCAATTTGATTAACCAAAGACCCATTCTGCTGTGTATTTACATACTGTAATTACGAATTGGCAAATAGCGGGAAAAGTGGGAGCGTGGGATAGCGTGTTTTTATATCACTTGTTCCAATACAACGCCTGTAATACTTCTAAATATGCAGTCAGACCTATTCACTGTCTCAGCACTCCAAATGGGTCAGATGAAGCAGTGTTTTTAATGGGATTTGGGCTGTCTGAGATTTCAAATTCTTTCATATGTAGCAAATATTTAACAGACACTAGTACAACTCCTGAGAATTGTTATGTCCCATCTTTTTTAGTCTATATTTCCTTCTCTACCACCAATATAACAGTCTGTTTGCTTCAGAATTTCCAAACATCCAGGTTTGATCAAATCAATTTGATTTCCAGAGTGTTCAGTTGAGTTCAGATTGCAGCTTGGTCTACTGAAAATTAAGTAATGCCTGTGTTGAAGGTGGCTGTGAGGAGACAAACTGACAGGTTAAAGCAACAATGACTGCAGCCTGGAAGCTCAGCTGTCAGACTCTGACTGGGTGGCCTCATGTGCTTCTAGTCCAACTGAGGAAGGAGCATTTAAGGGCACCAAGGGAACATTATTCTGTAGACTAAACAGTGCTGTGGCATCTCAGGTACCTGCAAGTGTGAGACATCAAGATCTTTACATCTGGACACAAATTTATATAGCATTTTAATTTCCACCCAGCTACTTGGCTGTTGATCTTGTGTAACTGCTGAGAGAGAAGGAAAATCCAGAACTGATGAACTACTACCATGCACATCCATGTAAGTGATCAATAGCACTAAATCATACCAACACAAAAAGAGTCTTGATTAACACACAGCCCATGGTGATGAAACAGCTCTGTCTGTACCATAGAAGCCAGTCCCTTTTTTCAGCTCTGAAGTGCAATAAAAATGAACTCCAGTTTGAACTGCTAGTACTAGTACTGATATTAATGTAGATTGTTTGTATTACCCAAATAAAAAAGTGACACTTCTCAATGATTTTTGCATATAGTCCATGTTAACAACTGTTTAAAAATGTCCAGTATCTTTATCTAAATATATATATTATTTAACTATTCTACTATTTCTTTACCTTATGAATGAGAATATGTGTCTTGATTTAAGATAAAAATCAGAGTATCTATTTTGATTTTAAAAGATTGCAGAGAAACCACCGTATCTGTTTCAAAAGGTAATTTTCTTTTACTCTTAAAAATCAGGGATTATTTTCAGTTTGTATTTATGTAGCTTCAATTCCCCCTTATTATGCCTTTATCTATGGGATTAAAGACTCCATTACAAGAAATAATTCAGGTAATTTTAGACTGTTGTCGTGTTATTTCTTAACCTTTTTATGTAAAGGAAACAGATTTACACATTTACCTTAAGGTAGGTTTTCCAGGCCTCAGATAATTTCTTTTTTTAATCTTTGTCACTTTAACAACAACATTTTTTTTGAAAAGAGGCTGAAAAGTCTGGGCAAAAACCTTTTCAGAACCTCCAATCCCCATTGATGATTCATCTGGAAGTCCTCACTCCAAGTATGGAGTAGGCAGCTTGTTTTCTAAAAGACTGGGCTTCTGCCAGACTTTGTGAGGTTACTATTTACGTCATTCAAATGGACCTGCTGCCCAGCCTGATAATGTAAGTGACCCCTTACATTATCATACAGTCATCATGTACCATAATTTTTGTGTCTTCTGTTCAGTTTACAAACAATAATTCCAGAAATTTATAAAAACGATGGATTCTCCGAAATTCCTGAACTGAAAATTTCCTGTTTCCTATTACTTAAACATCATATCGTTTTCTGATAGCTTGTCTTGTGCTAAATACTCTTCGCATTGGTTTCCAAATCAATCCAATATGCATCTATGAGAGATCTAGAAACATACTGTAGACTTACCTTCTTATCTTTTTTTCCTCAATTTTTCTTTCACTAACATTTTTTTCTGCCCTGTTAGTTCACAAGGGAATGCTTATGGTACACAGATATTGCTTGCTGTCTTTCTACAATGTACATGTAAGTTTACACACAGAACTACACAAAACTCTGCACAGAAAAGCTGTTATTTTCCAGTATGGAGAAGTGGGAAGGAAAAGTCTTACAGAAATGTGTCTTTCTGAAGTCTGATCTTTCTGTAGAGTCAATAAAAAAGATCAGCCTTCTACTTCTGAAACGTTCTAAGGTTGTTCATTTTGGGAACTGAAAGAAAAAGACATCTGCCAAAGATCCAGTGGGAACAATATTCCTCTGGCTGAAAGGGGGAAAGATTGCTAGAAAGTATATCCATACCACTAGGCAGTCTTACCTAAAATAAACGGTGATCCCAGGCTTGTAGATGCTGTGCTTGCTAACTCATCAGATTTGTGTTCATGTTTGATATGTTAGGAAAGACTAAACTATTTGCACTGTTGCAATCAGGTATTGTGCTCTGTTTGAAAAGTGGTTGAAGAATTTGCCACTTCTCTGACTTGTATCATCCTACACAAGCATTTCCTTCCCATTTGAGTGCATACTCTAGCAAGTGAACTCCACCAGGTTGTCTTTGTTTTTGAGCAGTTAGGAAGCTCCCCCCAGGCCATTTATAAAGTGGAATGGAGCTAGGAAAGCTATTCTTTAAGATCTCAGCCATAATTACTATTTCACAATAAAGACCTGGTAATTAGCTCTATTCATACTAGTTCTCCACCCCTTCTTTTTAAGCATAAAGCTCACACTATAAACGGGAGCCTATCAAACCTCCTATACTACTCTATGCCACACACTTCCACAGCAGAGGCTATTGATTTTGGATATAAGATATTCCAGGGCTTTTGCAATCACAGAATGACATAATCACAGGATGGCTGAGATTGGAAGGCACTTTGGGAGATCATCTGGTCCCATTCTTTTGCTAAACCAGGGCCATCTAGAGCTGGTTGCCCAGGACCCTGTCCAGATGGATTTGGGTATGTCCAAGGAGGCAGAATTCACATACTCCTTTGGTAAGTCTGCAGAGACATTCCCAGTGAGTTCTTCATGAATCTGTCAACTGAATGTCAGTTAATTGGTCACCAATGCCTCTTCCCTGAGGATATACAAAGAATGACCTGTCTCTAGGCTGACTTCTTTGTGTGTCTGCTAAAGGGCTGAGGGCAACCATATCTTTGAAGATATCAAGTCTGAGGAGACAGAGTATTTTTCCCACTAAGTTCTTTCTTGGACCTGTAAAAAAACCAACCAACCAAAAAAGCAAACACAAAAAATCCAAACCCCAAAGCTCTGTCACAAGCCATTTCCTGAAAAGCTGTAGATACTTTCAGGATGATAGAATCTCAGTAATTTGCCCACTCTGTATTTCAGTGAAAGGGTAGCCTAATTTTCTTGTGGTCATGCCCTTGTCTAGGTCACTATTGATCCTTAAGACTAGGACAGTGGCAGTAAGTCCATTGTAAGCATTTCTGATATTCCAACCTGTTTTTAGGATGTACTAGTGCCTTTTTATTGGAACAAAAATGTATTGTATAGACTGGTAGAATAAGTCAGTGCCATAACTTGAAACTATGTAGATACTCAGAACAAAAGGAATTCAGGTGGGAGAAAAAAAGTCTTAATCTACTTATCTTCAGAAAAAGGCAGGCAAGGACTGGTAAATTCAGAGAGTAACACATGCAGCTAACTTTCTGATTTTTGTTTTACAAACTCTTTCCATAAATGATATATATATATATATTATACTAAAATGTTTAAAAACATTAAATTTGTATATTTTTCTGCATATTGTAGCATCATATGAACTTCTAGAATTACCTCAACTACTAGACTGAAGTGAGTGTAAAAGTGCAAAAATGCACCGTGTGTAATAGAAGTAAAAATATACAGAAATCACTGGGAAATCCCCAAACAAACAGAAAAGCAGGATTCATGCCTACAAGACTCCTCTTCAATTTTTCTGTTATATGCAGTAATTTAAACAAAGCATATTGAACACTTGATTTTGAATAAATGAGCTATGTGACTAAAATGCCTTTTTTATCAGAAGATTATCTAGGTCACTACAGTGAAAAAGTACATCAGCAAGAAGGAGTATTTGCTGTGTTGATAGTCCTGTGAGCATCTTCAATGAGTGCCTGACTGGAGAATGAGAAACTGTTCTCTTGCCAGTTTTCAGTAACCATATGTTATGTGTCTCCTGAATACTGACTGCAGAGAGGTGTTTTGGATCTTCTAGACACCAGTGAAAGAAAATATTTCTAGTTTCAAAAGAAAAAAAAAAGAAGAGAGTAGACATTTATGATCATGTTTAATTTCTCTGTTACCAGCAAAATGTGTTGCATGCTGAATCTAGTGTCTTCTTGATCCTTGGTAAAAAAGAGTCTTTTTTTTTTTTTTATTAGCATCTCCTTCTCCCATAATCATCAGATAAGAATTTTTTTTACTGTTGTGTCACTTCTGTGTGTCTTTGATATCTTGAATAGTTATTTTGTCCTGTATCCCAATTGCATTCATATGCTTGTTATGTGAGTTGGTGTGTTTGCCTTGATGTATCTGCTCCAGCTGGTCTTGAGATTCAGTGAAGAGTCCATAAAGACAACCCCCAAAATGTTTTAATTCCTTTGGTCAGAGTGGTTGAAAACATATATTTTAACATCAAATTTTAATATTGCTTTACTCTGAACAAACCAGAAAATTTAAAGTGCATCCAGTCTTGGGCAATAAAACGATTGATAAAAGGGTGCAAGATATTGTTTTTATTTCAATTGTTGACTCCCTTGAAGCTAGTCTGATAGAATTTGATTAGGTATTAGAACAAATCTCATATTAAAATGGAGAGGTTAGAATTTTCCAAAATAAGCATGAAGCTTATTTTGTCATGTTGGTGGTATCCTCAAGTGGCAAAAATCAAGTGACATAACTAAAACTCTAGTTGTAGCTTGTGGATCAGGAGATATGAAACTAACCTCAAATGGTTCAAAGTGAGAACAAGCTAACATCTGTTGTAATCCTTTACTAAAACCTGCTACCTCTCACTGGAGAAAAATGACATAGCTTTATGCTCAGGTCCCATTAACTCTCACTTTTAAGTGAAATTATTAAATAAATAATTATTTTAAGGGAATAATGTATTTCAACACCTTTGTAGTTGTGAGTGTCCTGTGGGTGAGATATGGGAATAGAGGGATACCTACACACACACTGAAAATGTATTTATAGAATATATATATTTTGATACTTTTAATTACCTTGTTTTTGAAACAAATCAGAATATGTTTTTTTCTCTGTCCTTCTAGGAGAACTAGAAAAACGCTGAGATCTATAACATCCTCAAGGAGAGAAACAGTAGAGAAGTCTCTCTTTCTATTAGGTTGTCCAGGTGTCTTCTCTGAAGACTTGGATCTCTGCTGTGGATTTTGAATGTCAAAGTTCTCATACCCTCATTCTAATTACATAGTTTTAGAAAATAGAGTTAAATACACAAAGGTAAGAAACATAGTAACAACTAGCATTTTTACAATATTAGAGGTCTTTTAACTGATGGTGTCTCAGAAAGTTTAGCACAGTGAGAGCTAGCTTAAAGGCTTTTAGGGGCTATGACAGCAAAAAGAAAGTAGAAAAGAGTTTTCTACTATTTGTCTGAGAGAAATACAAGTTAAAAGCTAATTTGTGAATATAAACTCTTTTCTAAGACTACCAGGACAATCTATTTTCTGTTCACTGAAATATGTTCAGTGTTCATGAGCAAGGAGTACACAATAATCTAGACACCACAGCTGGAATGTAATCATTCAAAGCAGGTATTTGGCTCTATTTCTTCAGGTGATGAATTTCCTAACAGCATTGCCAAATAGCAGCATAGCAAAACTTACACTGAAAAGATAGAATGAGACTTCTAAAGATGAAACTCCTGCTTTGGGCTCTAGAAATTCAGCATCATTGTGTTAAAGAATCAAATGTTGACATTGGCAGTGGCACTGCATCCACATGGCTGGTGAAGCAACTTGCAAGGCTAAAAGTTATGTTAGATGGAATTTTCACACTGGGGATTAGAAGCCACATATTTGATTCAGTTGCAAAGTTTTTCACATCACTTTCATAAAGCAGAGGGAATGGACAGTGATACAACTCGCCATAGCAAAATTCCTCCTATCTGGGACTTCTTATATAGCCCAAAATGAGGTGTTTTTTTCCTATGGCTTTACTCTGTGTCCTCTGTTTTGAGGAATACTTTGATTTTGGTAAGATAAAAGGGCAAAACTTAACTTTCTACTCCCTTTTGTACTCCCTTGCATGATGCCATGAAAATAAGATGGTAACCAGCTGGAAGAGTCTTAAACAGTCTTAAAATAACAGGCTAGAGAAAACCAAAAGTGCCTGCAAAACAGCATGACAAATATAAGCTCTGCTGCTGAGCTAGTTAAAAAAAAAATAAAAATCCAAGTCAAAATGGATCACAGAAGAATGAAAAGTCACAAATCCTGACTCTAACCTTGTGAAGCTGAGCTTCCTAAAATCTCTCTGTAGCCACAAGAGTCCTCTAAGGTGTGGTTCAGAGCAGGTGTTTGAGCAGCTATGAATGTCTCTTTACAGGAGATTTGGTTCTCAAGGAGGAACTTAGAAAGGTGAAAGATTGGGTTAACTTGCTAAAGGTGAAATGTGTGTTAGCACTTTCACTCAATGTGTGTCTCAGGTTTGGAATCCCTACCCTCTGTGTTGCATGACAATTAGCTTTAGGGACACATTGGACTGGGCTACAGACTAGAGCATATCAACATTTTGCCTTTATACAGAATACAGATTGGAGCTGTGACTAAACTGGCTTGCCCACCACACCACTCCCACCCACTCTGCAGCTCTAACCCTACAAGACATACTTTCTGGTACATCCCAACAAGCATGGTAGCCACAAATATCCTTCATAACTTCATATCCTTCTCTGTGTGACCCACTCTTGGCAACAGCGTACAAAAAGCATTGTCAAAAGGTTTGTAACAGTCCACTCCCTAATATGTACAGAGTTTATACAAGCTATGGCTCAGGTACAGGAAACTATGGCGTTAGGCTTGGAAGAAGGTAGGGGTCCAAGCAACATTTCTATGCCTGTGGCTTTGTCCTTAGCAAGATCTCTCACGCCAAAATGACCAAGCAAGTGCATTAGAAGAAAACTACTTTGCTGAATCCATGTTTTTATGTAAGACAGCCAGCATCCCCAGCATGTATAAACTTTATTTGGAGCTGTGTGGGAACACCACCTGCTCACGCTGCTCCAAGAAATTCCACTTAGAACATTCAGAAGCAGCTGGGATGTGAATATTTGATTCATCTCATCAGAAGCTGAAATTAGGATTGAAAACATAGATCATGCATTCCACTAAGCATTCCAAGAAAATATTTATTTCTTAATATTTTTTATTTAGTAAGATATCACAAACTGCTTATCATTTCCAGCTTATTTATGCAATGAGTTGATGTGGTTTATAGAAACTTTATAAGTAGCTTTAAGGTGACAGATTTACCATGGTTCAAGCCTGTTGACTTACAGCTAAAGTATGAAGCACAGCTGGTACAAATTGTTTCCATTTTGACCGTGAGTCATACAGAATATAGTGCTGTACAGCTTGGTGGGCATTGGAAGCAGTTGCCTGGCCTATATAGTTGTATTAGTCTTCTACTCCTGTAATTTTAGAAAGCATAACAATTGAAAGAAAATTTCACCTGCTCCAGGAAGTAATAGAGTGAGGACTCCGCAAATGATAGCAGTCAGTCTACTGAATACACTGTTCAGTAGCCCAAGTAGCAGCACATTTTTCTCTATACAGAGATAAGGGAAGCAAGATTCAATACACAGCAACTTTTTTCAGCTGCAAAGAGCAAGAATGCCTCACGTTTCTTTTGATGTCTCTCAGTTCTTGAAAAATGGCATTCTCGTGCTGTTCTAAATCCTTTTACCTTTTTCTAGTTGTGCTATATGCCACACATTATTACTTATTTTCTACTCATAAATTAAAGGCCAGACTGTAACAGTGATCTTTGGAAACATTTTACTGAAATACCTGATCAGGCAGGGGGGATTCTCATTCCTCCACTTTTGTAATGAATAGGTACTTAGTGAAATTTCTTTTATTCCTACTTGGATGTTCTCCAAAAAAAATACCGCACAGCCAGTTTTGGACTGAAAAGCCTTGTTAGTTTTTCCTGAAGAGGCAAGAGCAAGAAGAAAATCCAAATCACAAAAGCCCCTTTTTTAATAGTTCATCTGAGCATACCAAGCTGCTGGTATGAAACCAGATTATCTCCAGAAATATTCTGTTACTAATTCCTGTGTAACAGGTATCATTGATTTGAGTATCTCATTAGAGTAAGTGCCTCCAAACTATTATTTCTCCTCACTAGTTGAAAAATTGAGAAAAGAGATGTCCAATTTAAGATTTCCACCTCTCTCCCTTTTTTCATTGCAAATCGTACCCCATGTGCCTATGTATAAAAAATTCCACTCAGATTCCCCAAGTCAAAGCCAGTATGGCAATGTCTGTGGAGGAAGACTAACGTAACTCTGAGGAAGCCGATGACTTTTAGCCAAAATCAAATTTTTTGAGTAATCTATTCTACAAAAAAGGCAATGCTGACATATGTTTACTATTAGTTGAGACATTCAACTTCTTGCATAAATGTTTTCTGTTTTACATACTCAGATCAATGTTATACTATGCAATCAATGTGCTCTAGGCACTTTACATAGTCCCCTTGATGCAGTACTTCACTACCATTTACTCTTCAATGTACTTGTACTTCCTTGTTCCTTTGAGTCAGTGTCATTATTCACATTTTATTTGGGGACATTGAGACACAGGCAAAAAAAGTCAGTGGTGTATCAGAGATTGGTTCTTGTTCCATGTGCCCTAATCCACTTAGTGTTTATGAAAGGGTAAAAGTATGGGTGAAGGGGGCTCAAAGTCTGTCCATGCTTTTGCACAGAGCAGAAGGAGCCTTTAGTGATTACATCCCTGCCCTTTGTAATTCCATCCCTTGTTATTTTTCCAGGACATTCTCAGAGGGAAGATGGTGGTGATGTACTGTGTAACCTAAATCATAAACTAGAGGCCTGGACACTTAGAGAAATTCATGCCCACCATCTGAAATTTCCTTTGTGCCACTGTAGCTCCAGTTCCCCGTTTGTGTGTGGCAGTAACTAATAAATAGGTTGACCTTCAGTAGTAAAATTAAAATTATCTTCACAGGCTCACAGTGCTTGCAGCATTTAAGAACTCTTTGGCATTGGATATTTCTGAGAACACTTGAATATCATAGGAACCCCACAACAACCACAATAAAAAACGCAGTAACTTTCCCCCTTGATAATTATCAGTAAATTGTGACTATTATTAGAACAGCATAAACCCATCAAGAGCTGAAAGTTGCCAGACCTCCTCCAGCCTGAATTTGAATAGGAGTTCCAGGCCTCCTGTATAGAAAGACTGCATGTGTAGTGTGTGAGCATGCACTTCTTGATCTCTTTTAATCAAGAGAAAAATGGATAATGTAATAGCAGAGTTTTGAGAAAGAATGCAAATTGCTGTGCATTGCAATGAAATGTTTCCCCTTAGGATTAGAGTACCTAGTAAGACTCCTCAGCATGAGCTGGAGCTGATATATGGAGCTTTTGCTTGCATAAAGGCAGGCAGGTTAGAGCTCAGCTGGGCCAACCATAGGGCCTGGTTCTTTGGCACTTAATCAGGCAAAGCACCTGCAGAAGTCGGAGACATTTGCCCCTTAATGAGAATTACCTGGCTAAATCTTCCTCTGCAGGGCTAGAAGAGTAATCCTGCTGCAGTAAAATGATACATAAGGGTCCCGTAATAACAACCTTAATTTACTTTGACCACTGCTAGCATTTTAGGTCCACAATGGCCTTGGAAGTTATCAGTTGTGCTTTGTTGGCCAGCACATTACCTTCAAAGGTAATTCCTCTTCAGAGCTCTCTACTGAAATCCACTTCTGTCCTTTCTGCTGCATTCAGCCTTTCTTCCACTTCTGTCTTTCGTGTGGGCATGCAAGGGTCTGGAACTGCCTGCTTCTTCCTGTTTTTCTTCCTAAGGAAATGGTAGTAAACAAAATATATAATGTTTATTTACAAATACAGATAAAGTCATGCTACCAATCAAAGAGAAATATATATTACAAAACCACAATTATGGGCTAGGATGTTTGATGAAAGATAATATATGGCAGAAAGAGTTAACATGTACCAGCTCAGTCACAGTAGCTTCGTGAGCTCTCTCAGTCTTCAATAAAGGTGAGGAAATGTGTTCTAGAGTAGTCCTGAGTGAAAAACAGTTGCCATAAGTTTCATTATTTCCCATTCTCCTTATATTTCAAAAATGATGTTACGATGGTTCAGCTGACAGTTGGTAAAAAAACAGTAATTGACCACAAGTCTGATACATATAGATAGGGACAGTGGGAACAACACTGCTGAGAACACCATGTATGACTTGCAAGTGGGAATATATTAGGTCAGATCTCCCAAATTATTTTTTTCCTCTGCTTTAATTTTCTGTTTTGCTAAGCCACCACTGAGATAACTTACTGATTCAGAAAGAAAAAGAGCAGTAAGATAGAGGATCTTCTAAAGTGAAGGCTGCATTTTTAATAGTTATAACAACAGAACTAGGAGAAGCAATAACTAAGTAGTTTATCCCTTCACAAATCTGTCAGGGAACACTCTCTACAGCTGCCAAAACAATGGCTGTATTGCAGAGTGGGCCTTAATATTGTTAAGTCTGAAATGTAGATGCAACAAACAATTATAAATATTAGTACATAATCCTTCCTAGCTAAACCTTCTGGAAAATCTCTTTTTATCAGATTTCTACCACTAACATAAACGGACAATGTGGAGAAACTTGTCCAGCCCACTAAGAAAGAACTAGCCAGAATGCATCACAAATAGAGGATTCCAGCAGGAAGAAACAAACTCAGTGCCAATGGGCAAACTGAGATGAAGAATATGTGGAGCAAACGGCACTGACTGATCTATAAAAGCTAGTAAGACCTCCAGGAACTGCCTGAGCTCCACCCTAATGTGAGGCTGTTCATGTTAAAGAACTATTTCTCTATTCCTTCCAGTCACTGCCTTGTGCCAGGTCATCCAACCCACATACTCTTTGATACAGGATACCTACTCATCTCAAGTAAGTGACAACAGTTTTTATAGTGACTCTAGGACTTTCTTGGACTACTGCCTTTATACAGAGTACCTTAAACATGGCAAATAAAGCTAACCACAAATGTCAATTAAGTAGCCAATGCACTTGTCATCCTCTAACTCCTTTTCTATAAAGTGAGTGGCATACCAGTCATTCTAATGTTTTTCACATAAATTTCAAAGCGGACACAGAGTTGAAATTTTAATTCGTGAATGTAATGATTGAGAAAGGAATGCATTTGTCTGTGTTGACTTTAAAATAAGTATTTAGAAAAGCAAGTCTTCTCTTGTTTGTGGAAAAGGAAGACCTGTTGTCAGGGCTGCAAATTTAGGGATTATTCCTCACATCTACTGCTCTGCTATCAAAAACTTGGATTTGTTTTGTGAGTGTGGACTATAGTAGCAAATAAAGATGCTAAGCTTAACTCCAGTGAATTTCTATCCTTCTTTTTTCTGTCCACCTTTCCATCAAAATTCCCTCCCCAACTTGCTGAATTTCACCTGCAGGTTCTGGAAATGCAGAGGAAGCTGAAAAAGGGCTTTAACGAAAACAAACAAACAAACAAACCCCAACTCAAACCAAATAAAAAATGATGACACAATGAAAGAACCTACCCCCCCCATTCAAACTAAATAAACAAAAAAAATTCCAACAACAAAAACAAACCCCAAACAAACAAACTTCATTTTATATAGAAAAATTGTTTTATAGATGCTAATTTCCTGAGCTCTTTCTAGAGAATACTTTATTGCCTGCAGGGGTCACTGTGCATTCCTTAGGCCTTTAGTATAACTGAATTCCAAAAATACCAAAAACCAATACAAAATTATCTAAATGGAAGAAAACAGCTTGCTTAGTTAGTTAGTTAGTTATTTTAGGTAGGTAGGTAGGTAGGTAGGTAGGTAGGTTGGTTAGTTAGTTAGTTAGTTAGTTAGTTAGTTAGTTAGTGGGAGTGTTTTGTTTGGTGGTTTTGTTTTTTTCCTCGTACAAAATTATTATCCCACCATCAGAACTTGTTATCAGGACTTTGACAAACGAAAGTAACATTTTTCTCTGATGTTATGTGGAGCAATTACATGATTTGCCAGTAGACCTAAAATTTGGCCCTCTTCACTTGCCCCCTGCTTTGCCTGTGGATTTTGACCAAGAGGTGTTAAGTGTATTTCAAAGCAATCCTGGAGAGAAGTATCTGAGTAATTTAGATGATGCCCAAAACCCTTGCCTTCCCCTGGCTCTAGTTTTAGTGAAAACAGTGCCTGTCAGTTCCATGCAAACTGATTGCATATGTTACCGTCCTGTGTGCTGGCCCTCCTTGCACTACTTTTGTACAGTAATAGTACGATAAGTTTCCTGTACAGTGACTCTCAGTATCCATAAAAAGAAGGGGTTGGGTTTTTCTCTGAAGATCTCATCCGAAAGTCTTTGCTCAGCCTTTACCCTTGCAAAATCTCATTCAAATCAATGGATATTTGCATGAGAAAGCGATCACTTAAAATTAGACCTGAGTGAAATAGGGCTTGGTAAAGGAAAGGGGGCGGTAGTGGTGGGAGTAATAGGTGCTTTCATAGATTAGCAGCACAACAATTGGCATGGTTTGCTGTGATTTGTTCAATCATTTAAGTTTTTAGATTATTTGGCTGTTGAAGTAAATTGAACTCTTAAGAATTTTGTTATGGATGTTTTCTAATTTCTCAAGACTCTCTTTGCAAGATCAATATTTTTGTTAATAGAATATAAATAAAATCAAGAAAAGCACAATCAAGCATGATAAATCATTTATCCAGAAAACAAACAGATATGATTCCATTGCCCACTCCAGATCAACATGATTTTCTGTTATCAAAGGTGCTGGACATTTGGCTTGACAGTGATCCAACAGACGACAATTTACCAATGAGGACAGAATCAAAAATGAAGGGGGGTGAGGGGGAGAAAGGCAGAAAGAGGTAACAAAACAAAACAAAACAAAAAAAAATAAAAAGCTTAAAAGTTTAGGTCAAGTGCTCCCTGTTACCACATAAATGTCTATTTGTTGTTCAAAGATGCAAGTACCCAATATTTACCACTGCCATTTAACAGGAGGTAATAAGTTGATGCTGCTCCCATCATGTTCTGCAAGTGACAAGGGATGACAGTGAAGGCAGTGTATGTAGGGACCAAAGAAGTCTGTGCTGTAGCCCTTTTTCTGGTTGAAGATCATGAGTTTTACTCTGTTTTCACATAAAGCTTCCTGTTTATGCTTTATGCTGATGAAGTGAATTTCATCCTACATAATTTCACCTACCCTAGCTCAAGTCACTTAGGAAGCCTTTATGTAGATGTTACACTTAATTAACATAACCTCATCAGACTTGGTATTTTCTGAAATTTACACGGACTGGATGTCTTAAGAAACCCCAACTGCAAACAAAGATGTAAGGATTGCTTTGTTGAGAAAGAGAAAGAAAAATATTGTATACTAAAGTAAAGTGAAGAAAAACGTGGATTAGAAGATGGATTTAGTGGGCTAAGAAGTCACAGAACTTTGACAAAGCACAACTTTACTAATACAAATAGGAACCCTGAGCTGCATTTGAATTCACATCACACCACACCTGGTAAGAATTAGTCTAGCACAGCATCATCAATCATAGTGTGGTTGTCAGTTTTGACATCCTTTAAGTCTACGTTGTATGCTTAATGACTACATTACAGAAAATGTAAACAGACACCAAACATACAGGTATGCCCTATATTTTTTAAAAAGTTGCTGTATATTTTAAAATAAAAATAAAAAAGCACCAACAGTGCTTTATATAGCGAGTGAATAAATAAACTGTAAAACAAGCTCTCATTAAAAAATCAGAAAAAAAAATCTTAAGCAAAGAATAAAAAAAAAAGAGAAAGAAAAAAACTGGAAATTTGTCAGGATCTTTGATTAACCCAACTGGGAAAACAACAATTAATATTTAGAGGAAATAGAGGCTCCCTTATATTTTGCTATTGTATATTTTTTCTCTCTCAAATTTCATCTTGTGGAGATTAAATATTATCTTTACCATACATCCTGTGAATTTTTCAGTTTGATATTGTGACCATGATTTACTAATAAAGGCTCTGGAGTCACTTGTGACCCCATTACAAGCCCTGTATTAATAATTCATAAGGGAAAAACATGTTGAAGAAGTGCTTGGGATCATGACCTAAGTGAAATGCCTTAGTTCAAACTAAAAATTTCCCAAATTCAGTTTTTATTATTAGCAGATTTCTAGAATTACAACACTTACAAGAAAGCCTTCAGTTCTGCAGCTCAGAAGGTTGTCCAGGTATTAAGAATATAAGGCCCCTCATCTTATTTGCTTGTGTCATTTCTGATTAAAACTTCTACAGACTTCAGCGAGTGCAGGATCAGGTGCCTCAACAATTCATTGAGGGGGAAGCTTAATTTGAGATTTTAGTGAGTGTTTATTTTCTGGCTCAACAGCAGTATATTTTGGAAGTGGGAAAAATGTATGCAAAGAAGGGTCAAAATCCAGATGTAAGAATGAATAGCAGGAATACATTCAAAGGGTGAAGGAGGAGTGAGAACCGTAAATACATCTCTGATTTAGTGAAAGTAAATGCTGTATCTTTTCTTTAAGGATATTGTACGTTCTCGTGGTATGCATGTAACTACCTCTGTGGAGAAATGTAAACCATTTTAAAATAAAAAGACTTCACTCTTTCTTTGTAAATTAGTTTTGCTAAGTTTCTAAAGTAAAAAGAAGAGTCAGAAAAGAATGTTTTATTTTTATTCATTTGAATAATCTTCCTCATTTCTGTGATCTATCACTCACAGATAAGAAACACCTTGTGAATTTTATTATTTCTACAAAAGAGATCTTATTCAATTAGCAACTGTCACTGGAAAAAAATAGACAATAAACCTACAAAGCTGATTCAAATGGAAAGAAACATTGAAATGCATGATATTGAAAGCTGTTAGAGTTTTTGAAAATGAGCATTCTTACAGAAATTACTTTCAAAGTTTTTTACTGAGTGTGAATCAAAGGCCCAAAGTTGGTTTAATTTCAGTCATCGAGAGCTAAATTTGAAATTGGAAACTGCCTCAGATATCTGTAGTTTTAATTTAGCTATTTGTTTTAGGAATAATAATATTTCAAAGCTTTGAGAGAATTCATATGTCTTTTTGGAATTTTGATTTATTCCTTAAGGATCTTCCATTCATTTCTAGCACAAGGGAAAATAAAAAAGAGAAGCACTCTTTACATACATCCCAACTGTATTAAAACATATCAGCCCAGAGAAAGAAACTTCACAATTCCGTTTATCCCAGTTTTTAAACAAGAATTTTATTATGACAGTGTAATTTCTATAAAATAATAAAATTAAAAAACATTTACATTTTTGATTATCACAGGTCTGGATTAGTATTTAAAAGTTGAGATGCTTTCACAAATACGTGTCAGTGGCACACCAATAAAGCTTTAAATATTAATTACTATTTTTGTATAGCAATTCTCATAAGTCTTTGGTCTAAGCCAACAGTCCTTAGTCAAGCAAAACAACTTGAATGCTGTGGGAGTTTTACCTAGCTCAGTATTTCAGTCTCCTTAGGGATCAATAAATAATTAAAAATTTTATCATGTGTTTTAAAAATGACTTCTTTTAAATTAATCTTGGCTTACTTGTTGGAGAAATGGTAAGAGAGTTTTTCCCCTGCCTTTGTGCCTGCACCCCCCCAGAAAAAACCTGCACAGGCAGCATCCTGCAATGTTATATCCAGCCCTAGCTTCGTTCTGAAACAGTCCCATTTTTGGATTGCTTTTTCTTTAACAACCTGATTACACTGCACGATTTACTTCCACAGTTCCAGCACTCCTCATTACTAATTCCAATAGCAGAAACTTGCCAGAACCCCTGAGAAGCAAACCTTCAAATCTAGAATTAAATAACAGAATATATTACACATTGGACATTTTCAGGGAAACTTTACTTGAGGGAAAATAAATACAAACATCTTGTTCTGTGATCTGTAAGTAAACTACTCTAACTGCTGTGTTGTTCCTAGAAAGGCTTCTGACTATTATGTCTTTTAAGCTGAAGTTTTAACAGTGTGTTTCTGAGGCAGGCATATATACTTCATACAGTATTAATAAAGGGTTTCCTGAATTAATGAAAATGTACTGTGTTCACATATAATGAATAAGCACCTAATTAAAAGCACAGTAAAGCCAGGAGCACAGATATTGGGGTTTTTTTTTACATTAATATCCATTGTATTACTTTAGCCTTTAATGTGAGCCTCTTCAGCTGACTGATGCCCAAAGGGGAGCTAACAAATCGCTCAGCTGGTGGCTGACACTGGTCCTGAAGAAAGCTAGTAAGGAACACTTTGCAGTCTTTCAGAGCCTCTACACCAGCTGTCACCCAGCTATGGGTGCTGAAAAGCTCCTGTCACTTCATCCAAAGGGATTTACTTGGTCAGAAGGAAAATTTAAATACAAAGCATGCAGCTAAGAAGCTAGTGAAAAGGATTATGAGTGCACAAGAGCACATGTGTATAAGACACTAATACATCTTTAGGAAATTTCAGATCCCGAAAGCCAGGATTACTGCCAGAGGCAGGGTGGCATACGTATGCTGGGACCTTTACCATTAGAGTTATTATCTCCCAGCTATTCAACTTTATAGGTCTTTCATCATGTGTGTGTGTGTGTGGCGGGGGGCGAGGGGGTGTCAATGGTTGTGAGTAAGAGGAGGAGGTTGTTTTAAAAAATGCTCCTTATCTTCAGTAGAGGAGAGCAAGAAAAGACAGCACTGATGTATTACTCTGTAGATTTCACCTGCATTTAAAACACTCTGCAGCTTTTAGTTATTGTCTACTGCTAAATTTGTGTGTGTTTGATGTGCAGTTGTCCAAATGGACCCAGATGTCCAGCTTAATTTTTTAATTGCAACTAAAGCAAACAAATCATGGTGTCTTACAGTCATCATCAGAGCTGCTGAGTGAAGGAGTTGAACATGCAGGAGAGGTGCACAACAGCAGCAACCTGCCCAGACAGAGGAAGGTTTCTGACTGTGATCTGGCCAGCTTTGCAAACTGGCACTCAGGAAAATGGCACACTAGACCTGCTAGCTGTTCTCGAAGGGGCATTATAGTGGGAAGAATGCTGTGCTACAGAGATTTGGAAACTCTGTGCCAGAAAAAGAGTTGAAGAGTTGAATATCAACTCTAGCCTTTTCTTCTTGTTCTTTTTTTTTTTTTAAAATTTTCTCGCATAAATGTAATTTTAAAATCACCGAAGGGAAAAGGAAAGGAAAAAGAAAATGTGAAACAGAAGAGTAATGTCTATAAAAACTTACATGTTTAGCCAGCTTAGCGCTGCAGTAAAACTCGACTCGGAGCAGCACCCATGCTGGCTGGCCTGTGGCGAGGTACTGTTTTTCTGTGTTAATAAAGCCCCTGGCCTGGCCTGCTGGATGTAGGGAAGTTGATGATAATGCCAAGTTGTTTAGAGGAGGAACGGAAGGCGAGACCACAGCACGAGATGCCAGCTACCACTGCCGAGCCCCAGGGGAGGGCCATGCTGGTTGTGGCTGCTGTTAGCTTGGGCGTGCAGCCCTGGCTTGGCCCCCGGCACAGGCGGGCAGCAACAGACCGCGGGGAGAGTGAGGCAGAGGGGCGAGCGGGAGGAGGGGATGCAGGCAGGGGGCTGGGATGCGGGGTTCACCTGCAGCTCCTCTGGAAAATGGGGAGGAGCGGGAAGGTGACAATGAAATGTGGAAGGTTTAATGGGAAAATTATATTTTGGGGGAAATTCTTCACACAGAGCCTTTAGGAACATTAGCATTATGTGTCTTACAGAGCGTGAGGTTTAACAAAAAGTGCTACACGGCGAGAATCAGCTGCCTTTAGAGGTCACTAGAACATCGCTGCAGTATTTACAAATTTTCCATGAAGGATTAGAAGTTAGTCTAAAGCCCTATATACACTATATACAGTTCCAGTGGATGCTGTATACTATTATCTAAATTTCTTCACATAGACTATCATGTATCTGCCCCAGCAAAGCTGATTAGTGAAGCAGCTTGACTCTGACATATCCTTTATGCCAGCCACAAGCTGCCTTGCACAGCCACCTTATTCACTGTGGAGACAGGCCTGAAGCAAGATTGTAACACAACAAATGCAAATGAGATGAGCCTTACACCACTTAAACCGAGATGGCTATAATATGTAACAGCTTAATGTGCCCACAGAAGTGATTGATGCCCCCTCCATATCTCTAAAGAGCTTCAGTTTTGATGCACCCTGTTTTTAACTAATATTTCTCTTTACTCCTCTCCCTAGCAATGTCTTTCTCTTTATCCTCAGTATAGGAAAAGGAGGAAGAAAACAAAATGTCAACCAGCTTATCAAAGCTGGTTGTCTCTCCCAAGATCCCGACTTATGGAAACAAAAATTACAGGATCCCTTAATCAGCTCTAAGCAGTTTATTTAGGTTATTCTGGCAGAAGTTTGGCCCGTTGTATATCAGCTATTGCTGATATTAAGCAACATTACTTCCTATGGAAAGAAGCAATGTTTGTAACCTGACAAACTGTCTTGGGGCAGCACAGTCTGAGGATCTCAATGAGCTACTGCCATAAATCCAAACAGACCACAGCCCCTCAGTTACTCTGCCTGAGTAGCAGATAGCCAGGAATTTAAGGAAAATTTCAGACAAACCTAACATCCTGTACTAACCTAACCAAATGCTACACTAACCTAACTGGCTGTACATTTCTAATCAGTATTCGTTCCCTGTCCTCAAAATAAACAGAAACCAGATTTCTCCTTTTCCCCTAAAATCAATCTTTCCCTGTATCTGTCAGTTGCTTTCTCTCAATTAGTATTCTAAATTCATTTATTTTTGTCATAAATTATTTTTTTTGCATACCTTGGCACAAGTTTTCATTCAATACTTGTGACTAATGTGACAGACTTAACGTTGTGTTGCTTAGCAGTAATAATAATAATAATAAAAAGTAACTTTCTTAATGAATTGAAATGAATCAGAAATGCCTTATTAATTATTGCTTGCCTAGTAGGCTAAGCTTTGGCTCTTCACCTCACTGGCCCAGAGAACATTTCTTGCCTTTGGCCATGTCGGAGGGGCTCATTAAAACACCTCTTGGGAACAGACAGAAATTGTTAGTGAAAAGCAATGGTCAGTGCCTCAGCCAGAACCCAGCAGGGAAGGGAATCCCTCATCACTGAGAGCTAACAAGGCTGTATGTATTACACCTGTAATCAAACTGCTCCGAAAATGCCAGGAGACTACTGGGCTCTCTTTGTGATTGGTGAAGTTATCTGAAAATGCTGAATCCAATCCATAATTGATGTGCACACATACAATTACAAGCCTCCAGATATCAGTTAAAATGTTGCAGTTGCAAGCCTTAAGGAGTGGTAAATCTTAACATGCATGGCATAAAATAAGGTGTTTGACATAATAGAAGTGAACCTGTTTTGCTTCCATGCACTGCCAGTTAAAATTTAATTGAATTTGCTACATTTGTTAACAGATGTAATTATAGAAAACCTTACTGAAAAACAATGATATATGGATATATGGATGGGCTTGGATATCTTGTAGACATTTTCTGAATTAATTTGTATGTTTAAATAAAGATCTACATCACTGTTTTTCCTAAGGTAAGGAAAATTTATTGTGACATGTACTGTGACCTTGGGATATTGAAATCTGAGAATTTTACATGTCCTAAGCTTCAGGTTAGGATAATGTGAAAGACTGGTGCCTCTTGAAGATTTGTATTTGTATCTGGCCTCCCTATGATCTCCTATAAAAGTCAGAATTGCAAATTGTTTTCAACCTTGGCTTCCAAGTAAGTCACCCTCTAGTAGAAGAGAAGCTGAAATATGAGATGAAAGATGGCTTAAATGAGCTCAGCAGATAAATTTACAAGTCAGTGGCATAATATTCTCTGAAACACTACATATACTTACCACAGCTCATCCAGTCAGCCTCAGGATTAGTGTTTTCTTTTAATTTTTATATTTCCTTGCTTCTTAGTTATTGCATGAAAAAGAAACCCTCTTCTCGTGTGATATATAAGCAGATAAAGATCCAGAGAAACTGAAGGTTGCAAACTTTCCTTGTTCGGCAGAGAGGACGGCAGAACAGCAGGGAGACTGTGTAATGGTAGAACAGGAGAAAGCAAGTGGAGAAGAGAGGATACATAATCATCCAACTACCCATCATAACATTTTTTGGAGTGTCCACATGAGTTTCAGATGGGACAATTATTGTTGCTGCCAAGAGGGCTTTCTTATCTTACGAAGTACCTTGAGGTTAAAAAAAATTATAGATCTGGTAGATAGGTTGGTGGGTAGATAGATAGATAGATAGATAGATAGATAGATAGATAGATAGATAGATAGATAGATAGATAGATGTGACCTCTAGGTCAATAGCATTGAAAATTGGGCTACAATGTGAAGAATGTGGTCTACTGCACTCTACCTGGTGATATTGTTTATGCTATATCTGACTCTAGGCTGTTCTTCTAAACAATTATGAGAATGAGCTAAAATATATCAGCTGTTAATGACGAGGAATCACAGAATGCCTCTTTCCAGTGCATCTGTTAGTGTTTGGACTACTTCTTCTTAGCTATGCTGGGACATGCTTTTCCACTCCCCAGTCTTAACCTTTTCAAGACATGCTACCTTAAGTTGGGTGGTCAGGTGACCTCTACAGACAGTGGAAAGAGATAGCTATGCAAATAATCCTGCCTGTCATAGAGTGGCAGATTTGTGTTTCAGAAGCAGAAGGAGTCCAGTAGAGGCTGAAGAAAGCAAAGGTTTAGGAAAGATGAATCCTGCCTAAAGTGGCTTGCCTTTTTTGGGCGGGGGCGAGTGGGGTGGGTGTTAGGATTTTTTTTGTTCATGTTTTCCATTTGTAATCTTACTAAAACCTTCATGGTAAAAATGTTTTTCTGTCTGGATTTTTCAGCAAAGCTTCATTTCACATTATCTTTTAATGGTATCATTTTAATTACTGCAAAGAACTGGGAGGTGAGAGAAACAAGATGGCTGATCAAATACAGTCTTGAAGGGTTGAATAGAGAGTTCAAACACCTATTGACATTTATTTGAAGGCACATTTAGCTTTGTATTTTATTTTTATACATGAGATTGAAAAAGGGGAAATATACAAAGTGAGAGACCCTAGCAATTTCAGAAATAGAAAGAAATTCCTTTTACTTATTATTCCTAACCTATAAGGCTGGGATCTGAATGATTTTCAAACTGATGTAACTCTGAAATTTCATCCTGCCACCCAAATTTATGGTATAAAGACCTGTTTGTTGAGAAGATTGTGTGTTTGACTAGAAGCACCATTTCAGTGGTACAAGTCCTTTCTACTGGGTGCTGCAGAAAGAGGTAACAAAAAAGACAGTCAGCATCCTCTAAGTGCAAATGGTTTAAAGTACTTCACCAAGTTTGTAACAAGAAATCTGTGGTTTAATTTGTAGACCTGTCTTGGTACTAAGAGAATATATATACTGGGCCGAATTCATCCAGAAATCACTGGCTACATTCAGATCACATGAGATGTGAATTTGACCTCTTGATTATGGTGGTGTAAATGGCAGATGCTGAGGAAGTGCACAAAAGTGGACTTCCTTCACCTTTGCCCTGTCTGCATTTCAGGGCTGACAGTGGCTCATCTGTATAATTCAGAACACCTCAAGGCTACTCTAAGCTCCACCAGCTTGTAATATCCTCCAAGGTGGTTTTGTGCCACTGAGCAATTTCCAGCACATATGCTGTGGCCATGGACCCTTCAGTGGGGTGTGGAGCAGAACTAGATCCTTGACTCTGCTGCACTCGGGGATCCCTGGCTCCCAGGTAATCCCCCAGTCTTCATTAAGACAGTTTTCAAGGATCTTTGCACTGCTGCACTCAGAACTGTGCTCTGCTTGTAAAGTTGTATGCTCGCCATTACATGTTAAAAAGACGAAGGGATGTTAATTTGTCACACATTTGCATTACCAACTCATGCAGAGGTTTCTACCATGCCTGTTTTTGGCTTTGGCATTTGTAAGAAACTTCTGTCCTTTTTCTACTGGTCAAATTTCACATGAAAATGACCCTATATTTTGAGATATTGCCAAATATGTATATGTATGCAATGCTTGGAACCATGTACGTTACAATACTAGTATGTCAGTGCACAAGTAATGGGCAAAGTAGCAGTCAGTGATATGTGGTAGGAAGAAAAATGACAGTTGTCAATTATTATATTGAACTCAGTCACAATGTATACCCGTACATGTAATGCATATGCATGTACATGTGATGGGGTATGTAGCTCTCATATGTTCAGGTGTAAGAATCCTTATATACATAACGGCATGTATACATGGTACAGTTTCCAATCAAAACAAATAGAGCCTCAAAATGACAATTTAAACTGTTAGCAAATGATGCTTCCAGCCTGTGGTCCCTGCTCTGAATACAAGCAGGTGAGGAATGGTGCTAAATGCTTTTGATGTTGCCAGCTCCCATTTGCCACCCAACTTTTTTCTCCTCCAAAACCTCTTAAGAAACTTCAAAGGCCTCCTTGCTTCTTGCCTTAATCCAGTGCACTGAGACCTCTAGTTCAAAGAACTTTCTTTAAACCCTCTTCTTAAACTGCAACCCAAACTTTTTCTTTCCTTTCCACAAAGTAGCAATTACAGCTCTGTTGCGTGGCAATTGGGCTTGGGCCGATCAGCTCCTGCTATTAATTAATCTCACAAAGGGGGCTCATTTCCTGGCATTCAAATTGACAAGAGAGCAGAGAACAGAAAGCCCTTTCAAAGCAGTTCCAGTTAACTGAGGGAAGAGGTATCAGAAGAAAGAACCCCACAGTATTTGAGGTAGAGGGCACATTTGATACTACCTATGCTTGCTACTGATTGAGTGATTTTGTTAAGGAGAGCTCTTTACTAATCTTTTACCTGCAAAAAGCTCAAGAGCAAGTAAATGCAGAACAATTATTGCTAAATTGTGGCAGAGAGACTTCACAGGCTAGGCTTTCGGTTTCACTCTCCCAGTGCATCTTCTCCAGCATTATACTTAAAACAGAAAGTGTTCACTTTACTAACACAGAAAAGCTCTTGGAAGAAGGGGGAGGGGGATGGAGAGAGGGAGGGAGATGAAGAGGCAAGAAAGAAGAATAGCAGACAAGAGATTAAAGCTTTTTATTCAGTATCTCTTTCGTATTCAAATTGTGCTAAGGGCTCTGTGAAAGTTAGAAGCAAGCTTGTTCAGGAGGGCTTCTAAAGTGTGTACATGGATTTCATGGGAATAGAAAAGAAGCCACGGACTGGGTAATGAAAGAAAGATAAGATGTCCTATATAAAACAACTCAAGAGTGGTTCAATTACTTCAGCAAACCATCAAGCAAGCTTTGAAGATTTGAGGAAACACTGTTAAAATGTAACAAAAAACTCATGTTGCAGGTTTTGTACCACTACATGTTTGTATACTGTGTGAATTACTTACACTATATTCCCCCTGTGAACATTGTTTACCTCTTTGGGGCTTTTATTATTATTTTCTGGAAGAGCTATGTTTGTCTGGAATAGTTATGAAAAATGAAACATTCATGTTTGATCTTTATATCTCTGTGAAAGGGAGTGTGCCATAAAAAATAGCATCATTGTTTAGAAAATAAGCTTGGGAATTAAAGGTCTGTGGCCGACAGTTTCACATATTTCTCTTTGCAGTTAAAATAGCCCTCCTGACATAGGCTAAATGGTATAAGAAATAATCTACTCCTTTCACCCTGGGAAAGGTCTGAACTGAGGAATGTACCAGCTATTAAAATAAAAGTATGCAGTTTAGAAAATACCTATTTTTAATTGCAGCTCTCTCTTTCTCTCTCTGTTGCCTTCCCCTCCTCAGTTCTCTGTGTCTGAGACTTGACAAGTAACATCAAACATGGCTGAAGAACAAAGCTAACCAACCATGGCCTGCAGCATCCTTCAACAAAAAGTCACCTTTAGTCAAGCTTTGCCATCTAATTTGCAATGTTTCTGTTTGTAGTCTTCTAGCAGAAGTCCTAAAACTCTTGTGGTATAAAGCTTTCCTGGTTTCTGTCTGGTAAGATTGCGATGAGAGTGTTGGAATGACTACTCATGTAGTAACCATCGAACACCACCGCCCTGGTGCTCTGACTGCAGAAGCACAGAGCTTTCTTCCCTGAGTTTATTTCACAGTTTTTAATAATATATCTGTGGAACTCAATCCCCTTGTGTGCCAAGCGTCCTGAAACACAGCTAAACTACCTTCACAGATTAATGGTTTTGGGCTTTTTTATTTAGTTGGGTCAAATAGATGGCCATGCTATATAACACCAAGTCAAAACAAAACAAACAAACAAACAAAAGACTTGTTTTCTTGAATCAGAGTTAACAAAGACATTTTACAGGTCCTTTTCTCACAAGATTAAAAAGAGATGTCACCATCAAAACTCATCAACTCGTGGTGACAATGAAAACAAGGGAAAAATGAAACTTAGAAAACAAAGAATACCTGCATTTTCCTGCCTCATGATCAAGGAAAGTATTATAAACTCATTCACAATCAAGATTCTTTTTCTCAGTAGACTGTCAAAGATCTCATAGTTCTCTAAAAACTCAGAGCATTAACTGAAGACTTCAGACGGTCATTAAAATGGAGCACTGCTCACTTTACTCAGTATTTAACAGTCCTGTTGCCTTCACAGATACTCAGAGAAAAGTTATAAATTATATTTTGCTCTCTAGTGATCTAAACTCTTAATGCCACATGATCAAAACACCTACAGTAAGAAATTCCTTTCTGCCACTCAGTTGTTGAATGCTTGCTCTGACTGGGATGCAGTGGTGTTAGTGCCCCCCTGACTGGTTCGTGGGCTTTTCCTCTGAAGACTGGCTGCTGAAAGGGACTGTGAAGAGAACTGACATACTCGGCTATCCAATAAACCCACATGGAAAATACTTTGATACCCAAAGGCAAGCACTTGGAACATCATTTAAAAGCAGAGGGGTTGGGTTTTTGTTTGTTTGTTTTTTTTAAAGAGGTAATACAGAAATCAAATTGTATCCTAGGCTTTTTCAAAATTTTTGAATGAACCATATGATTTTAAAAAAGAAGGTTTTTAACTGAAAAATGAAGCAAACACCAATACCCCCTAAGAGCCTATATGAAAGAAGCATCTGACTTCAGTCATGCCAGAAAGAGAAATCATATTTTAAATCAATTATAGCTCTACTTTTCTCCAACCCTAAAGGAAGTCCTCCTGTGAGCCACAGACAGAGGACAGTAAAGGAATTAAAGGAAAGAACAGTTTTTATGTTGTTAAGTAACTTTTTTTGTTCCTTAATTTTTGTGATGGTCATTACAATATGCTGATAAAATACTGATGCAAGCAGGACTGTTCTGCTGCTTCATTCAATTGCCCCTATTTCCAGTGTTTTCTTTCTTTACTTCTCTTCTATATCACTACATTTGCCTCTATTCTTTATTCTCCAGTAACTTAGGCCCTAGTGTAATTATATCAGTTCATCCTTAATAGAATATATATATCTTTCAAATAGTGACAATATAAAATTCTTAGATTTCATATACATACATTTTATATACATTGGCAGATGTGAATCTATTAATTGTGGGTTTGGAGTTCTGCTCCATATATTAGCTTCTTCAACTGAGCAACATCTTGAGTGTACTTTCAACCTTGCAGTAACTACAGATACAGCAGACAACTACAACAAAACTTTAGGCAAAGACTTCACATATGGTTGCATGCCAATTATTTTGAATATCTTAGTAATATCTGTCAGTACCTCTATCGCCTTCTCTGAAGCGGTGAGTGATAATATTTTATTACATTTACAAAAGAATTGAGTGCTCCCCTGGCTTCTATTGGCTTTGTACTCTCTTCTCCACATCCTACTCCTTCTCCCTCTGTTTTCTTCCTTTACCTGACTAATTTTGATTGCACACTTGTTGCATCACTCATGTCATTTTATGGATTCTGTTTAGCACACATAGATAAGCTCCAATTAACCTGGATTTCTATTTAGGGTGCATGTTCTATGCAGGTGGCATGTAACTCCATAATTTACCTGTCTGCTTCTACATAGTCTAAGTATGCAAGTGTTCAGAAATCAAAGTTCTTTGGAAATCCCCACCAGGAATGTGGCTGTCCTTGAGTTCTAGTAAAGCTAATAATAAGTTTTCCATTGTTGTTGAAGTGAATTAGATAATGTATCAAACATAAAGGATTTTTTAAAATAAAATACAAAAACCTACATGGAAAGAACTCCTTGGGTTCTCTGGTTTTAGACATGTGAAAAAGCAAAACAGCTCTCCAATTGTCTGAAATTCTTTCTGATTTCTGGAAAAAAAAAACCAAAACAGT
>VWZD01008692.1:0-68800 GCA_013396695.1 Sakesphorus luctuosus
TGTTTGAAGCACATTCTTACTAAAATAATCAGTGGTTTGAATTAAACCAAAGGGTGTGTCTGCTGTGGTTGTCTGCCTTTTTGCATAAGTATCAGCTAAATTGCAAGAACATGTCTTAATCTACACAAGAAAATCCAGAGGCATTATGAATATCCATAAGTTAAGAGAAACTTTGGTTTGATTTAGCATCTTAGTCATTATTGAAGGAGGTATAGAGAATCTCTCCCTCCCTGACTGGTAAGTGGTCATTACCTGTGGTATCTGGCAGGGGTTTTCTGTAAACTTTACTATCTTCATAAAGCTTATAGAGACTTGTATCTGAAATTAGCTTAAGGAGGAAGGACAATAAAAGAAATAGATATGGAGAAAGTGATTCAGTCTCAGATGATTTATTTCTCTAGGAAGCCACTTTAAAAAGCGTTTTTTGATGTCCTACTCAGACTTTCGGAAGGGATTTTTTTAAAGGTTCATTCATAATTTTTTATTCTTCCATTCTGTTTACTTGAAGACTGTACCTATGATTTTTTTAGATCAGGCTATTTAAAAGTACTTTTGCACCTCAAAGAGATTGTGAACCTTAGGGTATGTGAGAACACTTCTGACAGACCTTAGTTTTGTTTCTTGAAAGGTTTTTAGATGATAATCTGTTTCACTTTACTAAAAGTTTTGTTTAAAAACCCTCTAGAAACTGTTAAATAGAAAGGAACTTTGCAACAAAATTCATCACCCAATTGGTCACTCTTGATCCTTAAAATTAATTCCAAGGCATTGGTTCTTCACAACAGTAAGCAGACATGTAAATGTGTGTATGTAAACTCAGACACTTAGGGTTCCTTAGGCTACATTCATTCTCTGGCTGCTACTCCTGCAGAACAAACTGTAGGGAAGTTAGTGTTTCATTTTAAAAGAATATAATGCCTTGGGGAAATAATGAGAAAGGTAATATTATTCATCTGTTTCTGCCTACAGTACAGAGCATAATTTATGAGATCAAAAGGAAAGTGGTTACAAGACTCCTTATGGTAAAATCCAATAATCACTTGCAGACTAAGATGCTGATAGATACAATGGTGTCCTTCTGCTGTAAGATTTACTATGCAGCACTAGTGCTCTTGGAATCCTATTCAGGTCATTTTGATAAGAAAGAAAAGAATTATTTGCACTCTATGGAAACAAATTCAGAAAATCCAGTAAAATTTTATTTAACATTAAAGGAAGCTACACTGAAACCAAATGTAAATATTAAAGAGGTATGTCAATACAAGTCACTACATGTCATTGTGAAGACATTACCAGCAAAGACTATTAATGTCTTGAGTGGATGCTGTCCTTAATTTTCTGTTATTTTATTTGCAAAGCCTAATACCGGGAATGTCAGCCACCATGAGGATGCAAAGGCAAACATGAATTGTATCAAGTAAATACTCAGCATCTTACTGTCCATCTAACCTGATCTAATTAATATCTTCAAGAAAATCTTGATTTTTTTTTTAATTCTTTGAATGTTCACACAAAGTCTCCTTGTAGTCTCACTGACTACCCCTGATTAACTGGACTTTCATTAAAAGTAATAGTCTTGCACTACTGAAAAATCACATCTATATTAATAAATGTAATAACTAGGTTCCTCTTTGGCCTTCAGTTTTATGATTTCAAGTCCCATTAAAATGAATTTATTCCACAATAAAATTAGAGTAGAATGAATGTGTGAAAATAGATGCAATATCATGTTTTCATGATTCTTCAAAGGGTTGTAAATAGTGTTAGTTTTCAAATTGGTTCCAAGCAGGGTTTCTCTGAAGTCTCCAGTAATTTCAGCAACCTCTGTTCTCGTAACTTACCAGTGAGATTTTACCAAAATTAAGAAACTGATGATATCATTTGTTTATGGTATTTAAAATGTAAAGAATTGCCTTCAGGGCATTGTTTTATTGGCCTTGCATTCCTTTGTGCTGTGTTAAATCTAACAAGGCTTGTCTGTCCTACAGGTGACCTACAAGCGGGATCTGTACGCAGCTGAATCGATTATTAAGGGTATGTGTTTCTCCTTGGGACTGTCAGATTGCATTTTACTGAGCCTAATTAAGAATCTTGTGTGCTATAGTTAGAAATGTCTTTAAGAAAGGTTTTGTGATGGATAAAATGTGCAGAGGCAAATTGTTGTAGCTTGTTCATGGAATACTTGTATTACGCGTATTAACCTTTATTTACTTATCTTAGAATAGAGAACCTTATAAAAAGCTGTGTATACCACAGTCAAAAAAGGATTAATTTTGAATAGCTTTACAAGGAGTAAACTATTTTTCCTTTCATTTGCTGTTCAATTCTGAGTATGTCCCATCTTTCCAATCTAAGTAGTAGACTGAAAATTAAATATTAACTCTTTAGAGTTCTTCACTACCTTAAATACAGGCAGTTGTTACCTAAATTGGTACAGCAACTGTATGGTATTGAGGTGTTTCATTAATTTATAAGTATTTCTTTTTTGTTTTTAACACTTTTTTGTACTGATAACAGTGGTTTCATAGCAGTTTAACATAAAGACTGGATTTAGCCTTTGTCTTGATTGTTTTTAGAGTGAGTCAATGTAGAAAGGAAGAATTCTCAAGTGCTATACAATGAGCACACCAATGGTTCTTGTAAACAGATAGGCAGTGATTCAGGGGACTGTTGCCTGACTCCTTATTGAGAACTGAGGGATAAAACCCCAGAAACTGATGAAGAGAAAGGGACTTTCCTTGAGATTAAAATTATCTTTCCAGAGAAAATAATGTACTTCCTATTTAAGGAAACTAGAGCAAAACCTGTGTGCTATGGGTGAGTGACTGCCTAGTTGATCACTTTGGTGTCTCATCTGTTGTTACAAGGCACAGTATTGGCTTAGCTTCTGATTTGGGTAAATTAAACCATGCTGAGATCATCTCTGTCACTATAGACAAGCTAAAAAGCTTAAACAGAGCCCAGACATCTCTGTGGTAAGCAGCTTTTACACAGCTTATCTAAACCTCCAGGTATGCAAAGTTCTTCAGTGGTGATCAAAAAATTGTGAACTTGAAACAAAAGTGTCCCCTTCATCCAAATGAATTTCCATGTTCCTGTGTATACAAGGGCTTCAATAATCTAATAGGTCCTTAAAGGAAATTAGTTATGATTTATTTTAAAATTAGGATATATTCCAAGAAGCTTTTATAAAACTGCTTGAGTAGAAAATGAGAATGCAGCCTATTTGAATTTCTGTTTATAAATGGAGAAAAAAATGCTGTTAATGACCAGATAGTCTCTTCATAGATACCTATTTTTTATGTGTATTTCATCGTTACCACATTTTTTGTTTTCCCTAAAGGCGGTACAGTCTTTTCCAGCTGTTGGTTACAATAAAAATGTTGTGTAAAGTAAGAAGACCTTAATGGTAGTCAATCAGGCTAATCCCTTCTTGATCTTTATTTATCTAGTGTTCCATTACTGTGGCAACATGCAATATATATGCTTCAGTAATCACAGTAGTCTTATTTTGCCTGGTGTGTACGAGAAACTGTAGTTTAACATCTCACAGTCTGAAGCCATTCCCGCCTGTCCTATCACTGCATGCTCTTGTAAATGATGTGCTTCTACTTGTCATTCCCCTTTTGTGCCATGTAGAGTGTCTGAAGGGGAGGTACTGCATGACTCTGAAGCTGAGTGGTAAGGCATTAGCTCTTGGAAGGCCACCTTGCACACTGCCAGGGTCCTCTGGACACGTCCCAGAAGTTAAATGTGTGTACTAGGAGGGTGTAGGGTGGGAAGGGCTCTGGCTTCACACAAGCTCCCCACAACTGTTCCAGTCTTCACTGCTGATGTCTTTATTATTAAGTTCTCCAATTTACTATGTTGGATTCACGATTTATCACTGGCTGAATTCAGGAGAGATGGAGAACTTTTGAGTGCACCCATTTAGTTCTGTGGCTACAATTCCAAATTTTGTGTCATCTAGAGTTTATATTTATTAGTGACTGGAACTTCTGGTTTCCTTCAACAATTGAACAAATTTCAACTGGCTAAACTTGACTCAGATGGAATTAAGAAAAACATATATGCCTACATACATTTTTGTTCTTTAGATATTTATATGTATATATATCATTCTTATTCAAGGCAATAGAAAGAAACATTTCACTTATGTAAATAGACTAATGAGTTATTTTTCTTTTGAGACTGTTTTCTTAAAACATTTCTTATTTGCTAACTTCCTCAATTCTCTTTTATAATTGTATTATGAAAGTCTGAATTTGTTTTATGAACAGCAAATGTAACACTTTAGTTAAGCAGGTATAAACTTGCAGAATATGCAGACAAGGTGACACACGCCTATTTTTAATAGTCTTGAAGTAAGAAAACATTGTCTTACAATAAGGGTGACTCATCTAGTAATGTGGTTAAGATCAGGTTAATACAAAACATCCTAAAAATATTCCATTAGGACTACTGCCCTCGGGGTAGGTATCTTTGAACTCTAGTTCCAACATGTAAACTTTAAATGGAGCTTCTCAGTAGAAGTTTATAACTACTGTTTGAATCTCTCTCCTCCTCCTCCTTTTTTCTTTTCTTCAGGGCCCTTCTTTTTCAAGGACTTTTTCACAAGAGCCTGCACTTATAGACTGGGTGTTTTACCCTCACATTTGGTTAAAGAATCTGTTGATGCAGGCACAATTATGCTTTTGCAAGTGCCAAGGAAAATATCTTAATGCCCTCCAACTGTTTATGGCTGTTGAGAGCTACATATTACAATTTGTGTTCTGTGAAGAAACCATGTGACTTTTCATAAAAATAAAAATTGACGTAAGCCTTGTTTATCAAAGGACAGAGATGATACATGAGGTAGGCTGATTTTTATGGGCATGCCCATGAACCAGTGGTTGTTTACTGCTGTGAAACAAAGAAATAGACTGGCAGGTGGGGAAATGCTTGGAATAGCTACTGTCAGCAGAAAACAACATTCTTGCTTGTCTTCTACCATAAAATCTTCCTTTCTTTCTTATATACAAATATTGGTAGGGGCACTGTCAAGTTTTGCTTTTAGTTTTTGGGACTACAGAGATCTGTGCAATGGGTAAACAAAAAATTGTTAGATATTTTTGATTACCTGTATTATTTGCATAGCAATTTAAACTTGTTCTGTTGAGCATGAATGAACTAAATGCTAAGCAGTATTTATTTCATTTTTCTTATGCATACAGTGGTAGCATCTCATAACAAAGATGTTTCTAAATACGCCAGGGGAAAGCATATTAAATTGCAGACTAGTCAAGGCATTGATATGTAGAAAGTGAAAATGGAATTCTGGTAAATTAATTTATTACTTTGAATTCACTGAAAACTTCAAAAGTATTTTGATAAGTAGAATGTGCTTCCAAAATAGTAGGAATTGTAATGGCAGACCAAGAATGATGTGGTATGAGCATATGTTTGCAAAAGCAAGTGTATGTATACACATATGTGCAATTAAGAGGAAAAATTTATGTCTGTAGGCTAAAACCTATTTGCCATTCAGATGTGTTTTTTTCTTATGGTGTTAATTCCCTAGGATATGATATTTATGATCTTTATTCAAACAAAGTATTATTTTAATTGCTGCTTGTTTGTGGCATGCTTTTTAGGGTAAACTTTTAAGTCTTTCTTTACAGTACACTTACTACATTATCTAACTAAGGTAGTTCCGTAAACACGTGCATATTTCAATTTGCAATTGGGTAGGAGCCTGGGATAAAGACTGTGGCAGGTGTTACCGAATCATAATGTGATCTAAAGCTCTCAGGATATCACAGAGGGGGATGGAAAAATTGAAAATGAAGTTTTCTGATGGAGAAAAAAAAAGGAAGTTTAATGGAACAAATTCTGAAATTCTGCATCAAATTAAGCTCTAATGAAAAAAAGTACCTGGTGGGGAAATTCAGTGTTTCAATTTGGCAGTGTAAGGTTTTAACTGTATTTTATATTGTGCAAAAAATATGCCCTGAGTGGATATTAAAAGTGATGAGTGGGATCAAATGTGATGCATGTGAATGGGGAATGCTACTCCATAATCAGGTACTACTGGAAAAAAGCTGAGAGTTAATGGGAGATGTGTATTGGTGAGAGGAGGTTTCCAGGGCAATAAGTTTAAAGTAAATAGAGGAAGAGGGAGCCAAAGCAAGATAAAGAGTTTGATATGTAATGCAATAGTGGGAAAAGAACAAAAAAATGGTTTGGTAGATGACAAGAAAGTTATGGCAGAAAATAGAGAATTAAAGTAGAACAGTGGTGTATTGTGGGAGGACAAGAGGTAATAGACAAAAACTGAACCAAGTGAAGTTCCAACTCAATAAAAGGAAAAACTCTTTCACCATAAGGACAATCAGGCAATGATCTGTCCTCAAAGGTTTTCAAGTGTTAGAGGGGCATGAGCCTCCAAGTCTTGGTGACCAGGTCTGACCTCATGGGTGATCCTGCTTTGAGGACTTTGGACGAGAGACCTTCTGAGGTCCCTTCCAAACTCAATAACCCAGAGGTCTCATGGAAAACAAAATGTTTTTAGCTAAGTATTAAAATTGTTTGTGACATGACCATGACATGGCTTTCCAGAATGGCTGTTTTGTTCACCCAAACAGAATTCTAAAAACCAGGAATTAAATACTGCATGCAGTTAGCTTTACTGGCAGGCAGCAGAATTCATGGAATCCATGGAGTTACCAGCCAGCACTCCAGATGTGCTCACGGGGTTTAGCGTGATTGCGTTCAGAGGCAGAGCTCCATCAGCTTACCAGAGCTGGGACACAGACAGTCTTGGACACACTCAGTCTTCCATCCCACAAGGCAGCAAGGGTGCAAACTGTCTAAATTAACAGAGATCTTTTTGAGATCTTTTTGGACCACTTGAAAGAGTTTGGATTTAAATGGAAGCTGAGTTTTGAGCCTCTGCTAGGGCAGAACTGTTGCTTTGCTAAGCTGATTTACAAATTATGATTTCCCAACCTTCCTTTATTCATTTCCTTGATCATTGAAAACCATGCAGTTTTCAATGTGTGTATTATCATTATTTTAATGTTCCTGTACTTTATTAATAGATTTCCCCTTATAACATTACATTCCTTCTCCAGATTAAAAATACATTTTTCCACACTTCATTGAATTTTCTCTCTTTATGAAATTCAACTTGCAAATCTTAGTTGCTTTTTTGGTAGTTGCCTCTCCTTTCTCATTTGTTACAGGAAGTCAGAGATCTAGAGAGGGCTGGAGAGAGGATTGAGATGGGTTTTTATAACTACAGTCTTTGAGCAGCCTCTTGTGAGATTACTTTTGACACTTGCTGTTGATTACAGACTTCTTTTTGAAAGAACTGTGTGAGCCTAAGTGATGGTGTGTTTTTGGGTTCCACAGCCTTCTTCCATATGTGCATTTTTGTAATAGCTCCAATCTGATCTTCTTCATTAAATTACTTAATTCAGTAGAATCTGAGTTCTTGAAATCCGATATGCCAGTCTGGTTTATTATATATATCTATCTTGTATCTGCATTCCATGTACAGTATTAAATTCAAATGACTCTTGCTCTGATTTAAATCTACCCACTGGTTTCTTTTTGCTGATAAAAAATTAATTCAATATGGTTTCCTATTGATCCATTTTTCAGATGGTAAAGTTATTCTGTATTAAGTAGGAGACAACTGTGATGCATGTTAAATATATTTTTTTGCCCAGTGAATCTATGGGAAGATAGTTTCTCCCACAGTTGTGGTATCCTGTGATTTCCAGTCCTGTGAGAACTGGCCATGTATTTTTTTAATTCTCACTTTCATCTGGTTGTGATGGTTTATAAGCAGATGTTTATTGTTCTTTCTTTCTTCCTCCCTCCCCATTCTCACTAACTGAATATTAATTAGTTGCTACCACTGTTTTTCTTGTCACATTATAAATATTGGAAGTAATAAATACCCGTGATTCAGAAAATATTTCTAATTATCTTTTGTGATTCTCAGTGGTTGTCACTTTTCCTGCTTACAGAAAATTGCTTAAAAATTACAAGTCACTTTCCAATAATGGTAACTCTTCAGTAGCTTTAAAATTATTTTTCAGGTCTTTATGTCTATTTTTGTGAAGAAGTCTTTCAGTTTACGGTAGGAAGTGAGTTGTTTACTTAAGTAGTGCATCTGATTGAACTTATTGTGTGGTATGTAATTAAAAAAAAACTTTCCACATGCAGCAAATATGTATCTTTATATTGAGAACATGTTTGAAGAGCAATTAGGCCATATTTTTATAATTTCTCTTATGTCTCACTGCTAATTTATTTTGTGGTGGTCTTTGGTGTATTTTTGTCCCTGAGGTTTCATTGAAGTCTGCTTTAAACATAATTAGACTTTACATTTATGAAATTTCTCATTAGTTATGAAATGGCTACCCGAAAAAAACATTGGAAATCCTGTGTTTTGTTCTGCATAGTAATTCAGCATCTAAAAGATAAATTTCTGAAGTAGAACTGAGAATTTCATACTTGAAATATTTTGATGTGTTTGCTTAAAGAAAGGAAAATGCTCACTGAATCTTAAAACTGTACTCAATAACAAGAGAAGATACTAATTTTCTGAACTATGGGCTTATGGAACAGAGCAGGCAGTAACTTGAAACTTGATATCAACAAAATACTATGTTTTTTCCCCACCACTAAAAGGTCTAGGAAGTTGCCCATTCCAAGGTCTTTGTCACTGACTCCTCAACCTCTTTGATGTTGAGGTGAATAGTTATATCTACTGTCTCCCTGGACGCTATTTGCAATACATTTTTGAGGGCAGTTTTGTTGTGTATGTTGTTAAGAAGCAGATTTGTGCTTTCTCCTGTTTTTTTCCCCTTATTTTCCTTTTCTTAATATTGCTGATATTCTCAATATTGCATTCAGTAATCTGTTGAAATGACAAGTCATATGAAAATTTTAGAGATTTCTTGATTGTCATCTAGTGTCATTAATGTGGACCTAAAAAATAATTTCTAAGAGAAGTGCCTTATTTAAATGGGCTATGGGGACAGGCCTCATGACGTGATTTCACATTTTACAAAATCGTATGAAATATAGCTTGAATTTTATATTTGAGATGTATGTTATATAAATTATGTAGTTATATTAACTGTGCCTTGAATTAAGTAGTCTTAAAATTAAATTTACAGCGGTTGAGAGGGTTCTGTCAAGAGACAGCGGTAAATGGATTGAAGGTAATGTTTAGCAGATTAGAAACTTTGATTGATTTCTTTTTGCATGAAATACTAAGATTTTTTTCTTGATCACAGACAACCTTTCACAAGAAGTTTGTGTTATTACTGATGCAAAGGAAACTGCTGCACAAGTAGGTTTTCTTCTTTCTGAATCTCTGAAAAGTCATATAAAAGTAAGTACAACTCTATGGCTGGCAACTGTATAAATAATATAATATTTCTGGTTTCCACTACTCATAAGAAATGGTCTAAATAATGTGAATACAGAAATTGAGACTTCCTGTGTCACCATAGTATTTGTTTCAGGGATTAACACCAGGTGTGGAAGTTACCAAGGAAGAAGTGTCTTCTGTCCAGTTATGCCATAGAAGGGGATCTTACAGATCCGCTTGAAATGTATATATTAGATTAGAGGAGGAATTGAATCCAGACAACAGAGAGGCCATTTTCTTTACATTTTATGAATTCAGTAAGGCCATATTGTTACAAATAGGCTACAGAGGAAATGCTTTTTTTTTGCTTTGAAGTTGGACTTGAAGTTTAAACCAATTAAAGAGTAAGCTGTTTTCCTACAGAGCTGCGAATGCAAAATCAAATTAGTCAGGATTTTTGTACAGCATAGGGGTACATTTCACTCCTAGGGAAGGCACAGTGAAGCTTTTGCTTCACTGGTGGCATTTTCTACTGGCATTTAACTATCTTTTCCTTTTTCATTATTCCTTCTAATAGAGCTGTCATATTTCCATTTTCCCAAAAATGATTAATATTTGGTAATTGGTTAAATTTTGACTGGTGTTGGAGTGATTCTTAAGTATATCCTATGTGATGATAACACATCTTTCTATTACCCAGAGAACTGGTGGAGCAAGTCCAGATGAGGGCCACAAAGTTGATAAGGGGAGTAGAGCACCTCCCCTATAAGGACAGGCTGAGAAAGTTGGGGCTGGAGGAGATTGTGTGNTGTTGGAGTGATTCTTAAGTATATCCTATGTGATGATAACACATCTTTCTATTACCCAGAGAACTGGTGGAGCAAGTCCAGATGAGGGCCACAAAGTTGATAAGGGGAGTAGAGCACCTCCCCTATAAGGACAGGCTGAGAAAGTTGGGGCTGGAGGAGATTGTGTGGAGACCTCATTGCAGCTTTCCAGTATCTGCAGAGGCCTACAGGGAAGCTGGGATAAGATAGTTTCTTAGCTTCTGTTAAAGGTTGCAAAATAAGTATGTCTGTGATTAAGAAAGTGTTTTAGGGTGTTCATTGAGGAAAAATTTTCAGGAGAAACTCTAGATGAGTCTTGTTGTATGCAGAATCCTAAAATACTGGTGCACCTGGTCTTTCATGAATGCGTAATGTATTTTATTTTTAACTTCATGAAGACAGGGGTTGGTCCCATGGTGTAAAGGAGAGCACTCTGGACTCTGAATCCCAAGGACCTGAGTTCGAGTTTCAGTGGGGACCATCTCCTGGCAGTTCAATGCCTCCCTGCCATCCCATCCCATCAGATCTCAGATGCCAAGCAGGGTCAGCCCCGGTTAGTACCGGGTGCTGTGACAGTCCCAAGGACTTCACTGTCACTGTCCAAGCTTGCTCGGCCATGGCAAATGAACCTTAGGACTGAAACGGTGGGGCCAGTTCTGTGCATGCTGTGCCTCACCTAAAAAATCCACTGCGCAGGCTGGAAGGGCACACTCACGTGGGGAGAGCCCTTCTCAAATCTTCGTTTGCAAAGTTTGGCCATACATATACATCATGAAGACAAAATACTTACATATTTGAATATTGTAGAGATTTTCTCAGAATTAGAGGTCTAAAATCACTAGATCATCTTGGTCCTATGAACAGTGTTTTCATCTCTGGGAACAGTTGAACATCCTAACCCAGGCATTATCACTTTGGTCTGGTGCTTCCAGGGCTGTTTCTGGAAGGGCTTTCCCTGTTGGTATGCCTCAGCATGTGTTGGGCTCCATGCTTCCCTCTTGAGTCACCTAAAAATTTGAAAAAATTTCAGTTCTTGTAGTGGCAGTAATAACTGCTGTCTTTAAATAATTTGAATGAACAAACTCTGCCATGATAGTGGAAGCTTTAGCAGACAGATAAGCACAAATTAAAATTTGTGGCATTTTTTTGTCTCATCAGGTTGAAACTGTGTCAATCTCTCAAAGCAAAAATGATAGCCATCTACAAAACATCTTGTCAGGACAGTGCTACAATTTTGTTTGTGTAAATGTAAGTAGTAAGAATGCATGCTTTTACTTTTGCACTTAAACTTGTTAAATGATGGTAAATAATAATTATTTGAATTTGGTGTTTGGTGTTTCTAATGTGCACCAAACATCAGACATGGACTTTTGATCATCACTATGTTGTTAAACCAGCCGTGAATTCTTGAAAAAGAGGGATGAAACTAAAAATCATTGAAAATTTCCTTTTGTATTGAATTGTCTCAAGGAAAGGTCTGTCATATGTGTACTCATCAAATGGTGCATTGCTACCATGGTCTAAATTAGTGTTTCCCATTTTGGACACAAGCATGCCATGCAATCTGTGCTTGGGACCCTGTATGGGAACAGGAAGGTTTTAGATAAACTATATCTGGGACTAATCAAGATCCTTAATCTTGTTTTATATATAGATATTTCTTAAGAGTAATACTATTAATCCCATTTTTTTCAAATAGCTGTAACTTTATCCGACAATACCTTTACAAATATATTAAATCCGCAAAAGTAACCAACCAAAACCCTCTCAAACAAAAAAGTGATGTATCTTTTTTTTTCTTTTGTAAATAAAAGATCTTGGAATTCCATTTTTATACCTTTTATGAAGTAATTGTTTTCAGTAATTCTAAACATTTATTTTCATTTAGGATAAAAAGTGTGCCTTTCAAGAAACCCAGCAACTAGTGGATATGTTGGAAAAATCAGATGTTCCTCTCTTCTATCCGGTTGTCCTTATTTTGGTAGGTAACTCCTGTAAGTTACTGTAGAAAGCATCTCATGAAACATTTTTAAATGATAGACTGAGTTTAAACGTCTGCTAGCTCAGAATAAAACTGTAAATTCAGACTGTAAGCTGGACTCTAAAGAGCCTCATTTGCACTTCAACAAGTACATGTTGTCAGGAAATAAACTGACAGAAGCCAATGACAATTTATTAGTTGTATATTTCTGTGAAACACTCTGGTTGTATTGAACTATTAACTCCTGCCTTGCTGTGGGCTCCATCTCTGCTGGGGATGCTGCAAATCCTGTGCTGTGCTTAAATGCTCAGTTGAAACAGAATTAAGTGGCTTCTTTTTTTTTTTATGATGTGTAGTTTATTCAAAGTTTTAAAATTACTGTTGCTTTTCTGGTCCAAGAATTAAAAATTAACTTCCAAGTACTTTGCAATATGACTAATACACACTTTATTTACTAAGATGCTGTAAGACTGAAAAGCCTATTCTGGAGTACTTTTAACTGAATTTCTCATTGTTTGAAATGAATGTCAGAGTAATAATGAATCTACTTATTTGAAATGAATGCCAGAATAATTTACCAGTTTGCGCAAATGATAACTGAAGCTATACATTACTTTTATTTTACTCAGACTGTTAAAAATGAGAAAATATGAGTAGATTTGAAAGTGTCAATGTAGTGTAACCAGCTCCAATTAATTCTGTTGTCGTGTTTTCTGGCTGAATAATGGCCAATCTTCGCGAACGAAGATTTGGGAAGGGCTCTCCCCACGTGGTGGGCCCTCCGAGACTGCGCAGGGGATTTTTCAGGTGAGACTCAGCATGCGCAGAACTGGCCCCACCGTTTAAGTCCTAAGGTTCATTTGCCACGGCCGAGCAAGCTTGGACAGTGACAGTGAAGTCCTTAGGACTATCTACAGCACCCAGTACTAACCGGGGCTGACCCTGCTTGGCATCTGAGATCTGACAGGATCAGATGGCAGGGAGGCATTGAACTGCCGGGGCGGTCCGTACTGAGACTCGAACTCGCGGCCCTGGGAGTTGGAGACTGGAGTGCTCTCCACTACGCCATGGGACCGCCCCTCTGGCTGAATAGGTAAGGATGAGAAATTATGTGTGGAATGAGTGTCATTAATGCCATCTGTCACAAAGTGTGTGCCTCTGGACTTCATTTACGATGTTCTCCAGCAATAACACAAGATAATATGTTGTGATTTTAAATTATAATCCCATATATGGGTCCTGAATAGTTGCTGAAGTCCATAGTCTGTGATCTGAGGGTAAAACTGAGCTTTTACTTCAAAATTTTAGCTTAATCTGAAATTTAAGTGATGAAATTTCATTGCTGATCTTACAACTGAATGAGATATCGTGAAGGTCAATTAATTTTACAAAGGAAAAAAGTTGTGTATAATCACATAATAATTTAGTTTGGAAAAGACCTCCCAGTAAAAGGATGAGCTTGCACTGGACGTGATGACTTCTGTCCATATTCCCACCTATCACTTGCCACGGATTTTGAAGTCTGTCCTTTATCTTGATGCCTGACTGGATTATTTTGAGGCATCTGTAACCTGAAGCAGCTGTTGGACTACTGTATTTTGACAAAAGGAAGGATCAATATTACAGGAGAAATAGGAAGCACAGAGGTAAATGCCATGCAATTATTTGTTTGCATCGAGCCAGTATCCTCTCCAACTCTACTATAACCAAACGAATCATAGACTTAATGTCAAGAATCATATTCTTGACATCAATTTTTAGAGCAATACATGTTCATGTTTGTAGAATGCTATGATTTTTATTTTGTTGCTATTATTTAGGGTTAGAAAGAAAGGAATGCTGGTACTTCAGCTCTGTAGTTGGAGTTAGCATACCAGTACAAAAGTAAGTTTGAGAAAAATCTCTTTTTAAAACTGTGAAACAGGTGAATGATAAAGAGAAGTTAGGTTGAGTTCTCTAAAAATAATAGGTTTTATAATTTCTTGTAAATAGCTGTAAATGAGCAGTACTTAGATTTGGTTTGGGTAAAAAATAACAAAATAGTGAGTATGGGAAGATTAATCTTTTCTTGTGCAGTAAGAGACAATAACTTTGCTTCTGGTGAGTATGCATTTAGACAATAAACAGCTTTTTTAGAAAGTGTTGCTAGGAAAAATGAGTGAAGACCTATTTTCTGTGAGGATAAATTGAACATAAGGTACAAAGAGAACTTGAAATAATTTTCCCAAGCAGTTGTCTGTGTAGTGGTTATAGATAAATTTTAGATCCATGGAATCATTCAACCAGAAAAATGTTTTCTCTTTCTTTTAGGGTGAAAGTTATTTCTGCTATTAATAGATGCTGAAATTTTATATGTACAAATAATCATCCTACTTTTGATTTCCACAGTCAGTAGAAGGTTTGTAAATTTGTTAAACTGTGGAATACATAAGCCTTGTGAAAGGGTTGAGCTTGTTGATATGTCCCAGGAAATACCAGTTCAGGTCCTGTAAGGCTTGCCATGTTTGTGCAGCATCCCTGATGAATATGAGACCAGCCTTTCCCTGATCAAGAGATCAGTATAGTCATCTCCCTACCTTCTTTTGAAGTGGTTTCTGCTTTTTAAGCTTGAAGTGTTATCTTGAAATTAATCCAATTTAGGCAACTAAGATGATATATTGAAAGGACAGTAAATGCAAAACAAAATTTTAAAGAATGCAATTCTGTCTTGAAAACCTTCAAGATGTTTAAGAAAAACACCTGTATTTCTATAGTATCCTGATAGTGGAAAAAAAAAGAACCCCAAACCTAAACCACCTGTGAAAGTTATAATAGAGCTTAGAAAGAAGTCTTGTTTGTTTTCTGATTTAATTGAATGTTTTTAAGATGCAGTTAATACATTGTGTTGTGGCATATTGGTTTCATTGTGCTTTGAAAAGAAATAATTTTCATGTCACTAAATCTGTAAGTAGTGAAATGCAATAGTAGTAGAAGCTAGCTAAGAAAAACCTTTGTTAGCCTGTATTTTTCTGTGCTTAACATGAAACTAAAACATAACTAAAAAATGGCACACTATTGAAAAAGTGGAATTTTTTTCCCCTTATTTGTTCCTTTGCAGGTGCACTTGGATACATCAGAAAATAATTCTTTCAGCATTGGGGTGGAAGAACTAACTAGCATCAAAAAATTTGCAAGAGAAACTAAAAAGAAAAACGTTTTGGTTTATGGTCTCCTTATCCAATATAAGGTATGTAATTATTTTTCTATGTGCAAGTTACCTTCTTTTGCGATTTATATGATTAATGATAGAATCTTCATTTAAAACAAAATCAAAGGGAAATAAATATGACTTGAACAGGATTTTTTTGAAGATTCTTGCCTGTTCTTGTTCAAAATTCAGACAAGCCTGTAGTTATAGGCAAAAATGTAGGCTTTTTGATTTTAGAGGAATAAATGGTAAACATTTTTTAGAAGCACATGAAAACATCAGGACTCCTTTTGCTTTTCTACTTTGAAACTTGCTTTTTGTAGCAATAAAAAGGTAAAAAAAAGTAAAAGTACATTCAATCAGTGATTCTACAGTATTTTGCATCCCTCATCAGTGTTTGGTATTCAGGGGACAGGAAGGGCATGGAATGAAGGTGTTGAAACAAACAGTGTTTGTGTCTCCAATAGCAGCAAATTGCCTCAGCTGGAGGCAAAAAGAGTTAGCACTGCAGCATCCTTTGTACTTATGAAAGCTATTTAAAATAAACCATTTTGCCTGGGAAACACGTTCTGTCAGCCAGAAGAATGGGCTGCCCTGCCTCCAGTGCAGATGGAGTTCTGCAGCTTCTTAACTCAGTCAGGAGTGAAGGAAGAAGTAAGTTAGATATTCAATAGAAATTTTAACAAAAAGAACAAATTTAATCTTAACTGATTCTTTTTCAGTTGAATTAGGAGTTTGGGTTTATATCTAATGGATCAAATATGTCTATAGTTTTGTAACTTATTCTGATATACCAAACACTTGATTTTCACTTCAAATTCTATGGCTATATTAAGAGCTTATGAGTATCAACACCTATCAGTTTATGCTTTTACAGACTTTTTATGCCAACAGAATATGAATATTGCTATTATATGACATTACTTTGTCTCTTGTTTGTAAAACATACAGGGGCATACAACAATTTTCAGTCTTCTTTCTGGTACTGTCAAACCCCATTTTTTTTCCAGAGTGAATTCAGGCTTCCTTTGGTAAGAATCATTTGAATAACTGTTGGAAAGAGCTCTAAGAGGCACCTTAACATGGTAGAAAGTAACACTGAAAATACTGCTTTAGTGGAACTACAATATTTCCTTTTAAAATTCATTAAGTATCTATATGATTTTATAGGCAAGTTCATCAGATAGACATATGTGGATAGCAACAATTAGTAAAGCTGACTGGAAAAAAGGAGGAACTTTTAGATTTTCAGTGGATTTTTATGATCATGGCACCAAAACATTTCAATATTAAGTGGCATGTATGAGATGTGAATGGAACTTCTTTATCCTTGGTAGTAAGAGAATTGCAGCAGACTGCTGCCTCCATTTTTTTTTTTAAATAAAAAGCTGGAATCATTATGTAAGATCACTGCAGGCAGAGCCATCATTTATTAGTGTGGAAAAAGTATTAAATGGAGTAAAACAGTTTGCAAACTAAGGAAACTACTCGTAGCTATCTGTTGTGTTTAAAAATGGCTTTAAAACACATCCTACTCACAAAGACAGGGATATAAACTTGAGTTCCTGCTTGTCAGTGTTTTGATGGTATTTGATATGTATGTTTCTGATATATATATCAAGTTTTCTTTTGGCTACAGATCTAGAAAGAATGTACTTGTTTCTAGTGAAGACCTGTGGAAAGAATTGACATATAAATCAGGAAATGACATAACCCAAACTTTACTGCAGGTCTGGGTGAAACTGAGAGACTGTGAACAAAAGCAATTTGTTATATGAAAAGACATCTTTAAAACATTTTTTTGGTTTGCGTTAGGTTCTGGTGGCTTTTTTTTAAGTCCAAAGCATGATTTTTGAGAGTCACAAATGTCACTTGTAGTACTAGCCATTAATAGGTGCAGTCCATGCTTGCGGATGGAAAGGTAAATTTCATACAGGCATGATGGGGGGTCCAGAAGAAGTGGAAATACAAAAAGCACCTGCCACTGTAATGCAGGATACTCAGCTTATTGTTCAATAACTTCTGTCATTATCTGCTTTCCAGAAGTCCTGGAAAGCAATAGTTTATTTCAGGAAAAGAGTGATGACAGATAACTTCATGGAGCTTCCCTCTAGCTGACAGGTTTATATCCTTACTACCGGACATACACAGCTGATAGATACATATTTACTAATTCAAAAACAGGGAGGAAATGTAAGGAATGAGAAATCTACTGAGATGCATGACCGTGGTAATACTGAGGTGAAATTATGTTACATTTAGAACGGTTATATGATTAAATGGGTGTGATGATATGTTGGTATAAAAGAATATGGGGGCACTCATTCAGATTGTACATTAGAAAAGCAAATTTATTGAAATAAATATTTTTTCAATATATAAGTTCTTAAAAAATCTTTTGTAACTGAAAATGAAATGCTTTTGGAACCAAGGAGTGTGTTTTTGTTGGTATTGAAGGAGCTCTGAAGACCTAAGAAAAGGTATGAGTCTTTATTTTCACTTCTTAAATGCAATATTGGTTTGGTATTTAGAAAAATATATGAAGTATTTTTATGAATATTTGATACACCAAGAAGCAAGTCAGGAGAGTTAAAGGAAAATGCTTTAATGTGCTGTATAAATGACTTGCTTTATACCTTTCATTTGCTCAAAGTTGAGTGCATAAGCTGGTATGCAAATAGTTATTTCTCTTGTAAACATCAGATTACTGATATTAATAATAAGATTGGATCCACTTAATAACTTTACATCCTGAAAATACTGATTATACTACTTAACTACAGAAAATCAGTTCTAAATCTAATGTTTGAAAGACAGAAAGCTGAGTAGTCCCACAGAAATAAATGTGTGAATATTTTTTTCTGCCATAAACAAGGTAGATGGCTTTGTATTTTGAACTAAAATCTGTTTGATCAAACAAGACTTCTGCATCTTTTTTGCACTATTCAAAGGTTGTCAAGAAATTAAAAAAGAAGATGTCTCCATAACATTAGTCAGTTAAGAAATATAATAGTTCAATGTTTGCCAAAATGTTGGTTAAACTTTGGGCTTTGAGTCAGGAAAGGTCATAAACACAGAACCTTGCCATCTCGCTTTCTTGCAACACTCTGGTATGGGAAGCACAGCTGTTTGGCTGTACTACTGCTTTTTGTAGTAGATATCCTGAAGCTTGATACTGGATCATACTGAGCAACAAATTGGGGCTGCTATTCTTTTATTTCAGCGCTTTAACGTGTCTACCTTGAATGCTTGTTTTCTCTTGCTGCCTTTTTTCATCTGTTGTTCTCTCTCTTGCCATTTCTTGTTTTCTCTGAAGTCTTCCTTCTCTTCTAGCCAAAATAAGTAATAAGTTAGTGGATTCATTACAACTGTGCAGCTCTACTAAAGGCATTCAAATAAAGCATTTCCACAAACTAACTTGGCAGTGCAGTACCAAATTTCCAGTCTGATGAGGATAGACTTTTAAGAAAAATAATTGGTAACCTTTTGGGTTTTTATTAAATAACTGTTTAGGTTTTTATCAGAGAAAGGTCAGAAAGTAGCTCAATTTGTCTCTGCTGTTACAACTTCTAGGAGTTAACAAGCTGCACAGAAAATGATGAGGTTAATTTCTTATGCCTTTTACACATGACCTTTTTAGACTTGTTTCAGCTATCGAACTTATAATTGGAGAAATCAGAGTCCTGCCATCACTTTGGCAACGAAAATGTTTAAGGCAGGTAGACGTGTCTTAAAAGTTCCTGTCTTCATAAAATGGTCTTCAAACATCCTTGCACTTACACCCCAGGTCATCCATTCTGGCTATGTTAGGCAATAAAGATTGCCAGTTGTTTTTTTTTGTAGATATTTTAGTTGTATAAACTATATTACTCTAAAATTGCTTCATAGTATGGACTGGAATTGGGGGAACAAATGGATTAAAGGTGAAATGCCAAGCTTCCTAGAGGCAAGGAAAACATGTAATATACAATATAGCAACTTAGAAAAGTAGGTAAGTATTAATTATTCTAGATACTTTAAAGTATTAGGAAATAAACATTGAATTGGAACCGTTTGCAAAAACAAATACTATGAGCTTCAAATCGGAGTTTCATCTTCAAATCTGTTAGTATGAGTTACTCTGATTTTTTTCCTTATGAAAGCTTTGTTGTTAACCTGCTATCTCGTAGTGGGAACATAAAATCATTTAAGATGAAAGGATTTTGACACAAAATTCTGTTTGCAAACAAACAGCTTTTAACTTTTCCATTGCTAGCTTGCCTAATTAAAATCTCTGAAATTTATTGTATCTGTTTATGGACAGTTGCACTTGGGAGGTGTTAGTGCTGCAGTTCTTGACTTAAAAAGCAATGCTTGTACTCTTTCACTGTCTAAGCTGGGCATCAAAAATTAGTCTTCTCACCTGGCTTCCACGCTGTCCCCCAGAAGCATCATTTAGTGCATAACTAAATTACTCCCCTGTGGTACAAAATACACCTGTTTCTTCTGTCATAGGTCTGATGACATAAAACAACAATAACAAATAAACTTACTAAAATGATTAGGTACGCTTGGGAACCATTTTGAAAATGTTAACAACTTGCTGTTGTGTTAGTTTTCTAATGAGCTTTTGTATTTTGGATGCACTTTTTAAAAATTAAAAATATGACTAAAATTTTTCAGATAACTTTTACCAGTTTTAATGCAATTTAGTTTTATAGAGAAAGTATTAAACTCATATAAAGTCCGTGCTAGCTTGACTGGTAAATATAGAAGTTGATCATTATTTTACTGTAGAGTCATCGCTGAAAGATGTGTTTTCTGTTCTCTTGCACATTTTGTATTTAATCACATGGCAAAGATACATAACAGTTCTGTGGAATTTAGGGTTTCTACAGATAAAGATCAGTAATTTCTGCTCCGTTAATTTGTTTGCATCCCATGGTAAAGATCTCAGTTGTGCCTTAATATAGGGTTCGGTTTTTTTACTATGCCATGTAACTTCCCCTTTCAACTATTTGACTCCCTCATGTGGTTTGTAGCTCATTTTCATCATTGTATTTGACCAGGAAAACTTACTAAGTTCTTCAAATTTTTAAACACAAGAAGAAATTCCCTTCAAGATGCAAATTGTAGTGAGTGTAACCATTCTGTGGCTTTTGCCGCAATCCTCATGATCTGCTAGTGCCTAAAATTTGGGTAGCAAGGGCAGTGACCATCAAATCTATAGTAAGAGTATTAATTTCCTCTTTCACCCTCTCCCACTATTTAGAAACAGGAATTGAGTAATCCAGCCTCAGGCTGACTTTGGGGAATTTCTTTAGAAGGGCTGGAAGCCTGGGCTTGGAGTTTCTATATGGATTTGAGATACTAAGCCCCAAATCTCGTTTGTTGCTTATATCAGATAGTTCAAATAAAAGTAATCCATTATGGAACACACCCAGTGTTGGAGTATATGAAAATAATATGTGATATTACATTTTATGGCAAAAGCCATGTAATGTCAACAATGAAAAATGCCCTTTACTTCCCAGCCTACTCACAGCCTTCAGGTCCTAATGATATCCTGTCTATCCCAGTAGCTCCTTTGTGCACTTGAGCCTTTTTCAGATTTGTACCACTATGTCACCCATTTCCTCTGAAAGTATGTGTGCTGGTACATCCTAGGCTTGTGTTTCTTTGGGGTGTAATGTATTGCCATCAAAGATTGCCATAATGGACCAGATCAGAAGTTTAGCTCGGTAATTGTCTTGTGTCCAGCAATCACCTGGAAATGCCTAGGAGGGAATCAGATCAGGGCAAGCATATATGCACCTCTAAATTCTTTCCATATATCCAATATAAGTTAATTTAAGTATTTCAGAGCCTTGTCCAGCCTGACCATGAATGTTTCAAGGGGTTAGGCAAATACTCCCTCTCTGAGCAACCTGTTTCAGTATTTCACCATCCTCACTGTAAAAATCTTCTTCTTTACATCTAATCTAAATCAATCCTTTTTCAGTTGAAAACCATTAACCCCTTGTCCTATTGCTACAGGCACTACTAAAAAGTTTGTCCCCCTCTTTGTTATAAGCCCACTCTAGGTACTGAAAAACTGCTATAAGGTCTCTCTGGAGCCTTCTCTTCTCCGAGTGGAACAACCCCAGCTCTCTTAGACTTTCCTGGTAAGAGAGGTACTTAGTGTCTCCAGTCATGTTCTGTCTATCTCTGTCTTTATGGGGAAAGGATGAGAGAACATTCTCATGCCAGATCCCCAGCATGCTTGTCCCCTTGTCCGCCATGGTTTCTCATTTGCCACTTGCCTCATCTAGTCAGTTCCTGCATTCAAAGTCCAAACATGCCCTTGCTCCTTCAGCACTGCTTACCTGTATTCATACCAAGCAGCTCACAGAGCTTGCTGAAAGCAGCATCTAGTTCAATTGAAAGACAAGCAAACAAATTCACTTACAGCCAATAAATATATTTTGTTTCTCTTCACCAGTCATAAGGCCAGAACAATCTCTGAGTGCATTCTGCTGTTAGCTTGTGGTTGCTGAGGGCTATTTATTTTTTATCATTTAAGGATAACAGAAGCAAATCTTGTGGCGACTTTATCTCACTAATGTTAAGTCTCTAAACATTTCGGCTGGCTTTCATCTAAATATGTTTTGGAGCATCCTAATATGAAAATATGTTCATATCTCAAGGTTGTGAGATGCAGAGCATTTGAAGTTAGATCAAACTGTTCTCTTAAGCTATGAAAATGCATGGATTTAGGCTTAACAGAGGTCATATCATTGGAAACCTCCATTGGGTAGTGATTTTAATCTGGATTTTGTTGTGAAGTATTTTCTGGAAGTTGTTTTCCTATCAGATACTTTGATTGAATTTAATTGTAAAATATCACCATTATAGATTTTCCAGCATTATATTTGATTTTAAAACATTCTTTGAGCACTTGCTTTTCTAAGCCAATTCTTATTCATCCTTCTAAATAATACTTTAACTATTTCCCAAGCCTTACAGTGTACTTTCTCACCAGCTCAGAAGTCTTACTTTCTACTAAGTGTCATGGCCCATTACTTCGCAATATACTTAAATAAATCTGCTTGATTTATAACTGTTTTGATCTCTGAAGTTTCCAGCAAGCTGAATATTTTTTTTAAAAATGGGATTGTTTACATTTGAGTTTCATTCAACCTGTGTGGTACTGGCAGCAGCACAAGTGTGCATTTTTGGCAGAGCCTGTGCCTTCAACTTTTTCCCTGACTCAGTCTTTCCATTCTTATGCAGCTATGTGGTCAAGTGTCTCTCACTTGCATATTTAATTCTAGTGTTCTGTGCTTAAATTTAGCAGACCAGGTGTTGAATTTTGTAGGTAAAATTTTACCAAAAGATCTGAGAGACAGAGATAATGTGTGATTTCTACTTAAACAATGGCAGTAAAATGATGTATGCTTTGTAAGGCTGACTGCACACCAACTTTTATGGCCGCTTGCTCCTTGAGCTGTGCAATTTTAGATGCTTCTCCCTGTCCTGTGAAATCTTTCCTTAATCACAATGAGGTAAAATTACTTCAGAACTTTCCTTCAGCTAGATCAGATACCAGTTCCATAGTTCGGCTTTCGATTTTTGTCCTCAAAGCGTGCTCTGTGCTTGCAGTGTTCAAGGCACAAAGATTTCTGCATGGAATTATGGCGTAACTATCATTATAAGCTCATGGAGTTCATGAACCAAAATAGTTTGTGTTGTCAGAGGGATAGCATGTGCCTTTTCCCCGGAAGCAGAGACTAAATGACCTCTTTTGATTCTGGCTCTGCAGGCAGAGGGGGTGGGTGTTAGTGCCTTCTGTAAAAGTTAAATTTCTTCTTTTAATGACCACCTTCTCTGGGTCAGGCTGAAGCTCCATTTCTTGTGCTGACTCCTGGTCAGTGCAGCTTTTCCTTGTTCTGTAGATAAGAAATTTTAATTAAAACATTTTCTCTTCTCTACTAGATGTATATGTTACATAGCAACATAACTTTTAGAGGTTTAAGTCCTTGTTGTGTGAAGTATGGGACGACTGGGCAAAACATGATGCAGTTACCCAGAGCAGAGATAAAACATTCTGGATTCCGTTTCTGAAAAGTAGTGGCAGTAGCTGAGGAGGAGTCTGCCCTTGAAACATTGTGTTTGGGCAGAAGGAAAACTGAAGCAAAGATAATAATGTTTCCGAATTTGTGTTTATTTCTTGAATTTTTAAAACCATCCATAAAATGCTCCAGATGCTTGCATTAGTCAGGAATGTAACTTTTATTTTGCTTCCTGATTAATAATGAACACACTGAAATGATTATGTTCTAAAAATAATTACACTGCTGCAAAGAGACTGAAATATTGAGATTCTGCACTTTAACCTTGCCGATTTTGATTTTTTCAGAACCTTTTCTACAGTGGTTGGTGTGAAAGATCTGGTTACCTCAAAATTTGTATGGAAATGTTTCCAGTGAAAAGTTTTCTCAGTGGATTAATAATTCCACTAATATAGTGGAGGGGTTTTTCACGCTCCCAGGAGCAAGGCTAGGAAAATGGCGAGCCACAAGCGGCGGCGCTTCCTAGGATCGTGCCCCTTAGAAGCTAGGGTCGGCTCTTCCTGCTCCCGGCCCGGCGCGACCCCTCCGGCCGGAACAGATGCAGACAAGGCGAGAGTCCACGAGGAAAAAGCCAACTTTTAATGGCGTGCGCTGGCTTATAAGGGGGCGCGCACAAAGTTCCCGGATGAGGGCGGGGAAGAGGGGCGGAGATGGGGAGGAAACGGGGAGGAGTCACGCACTCCATTGGGTGCATGCAAATGAAGGGGAGGAGGGAAGGGAGGAGCGGCAGAAGGACCAATAGGGAGAACGAGGTGTGTGGGAGAATTCCAGGGGTATTGTGGGAAGAAAAAACTTGGATCATAGCCATCTTTTAAGGGTACAGTGTCCATCCGGAAAGCCTCATGGTCCCGATCCTGTCGCTGCACGCGCGGCCCGGGGTCCCGGGCCTCCGTGTCCTCATCTGCCTGGCGCCTGTAATTCTTTCCCGGTCTGGTCTCCTCTGACAAAGTTTGTATTCAAAGTATTTTCAAATTATGTAAGCAGAGCATGCTATGCTTGTTACAGACAAAATGTTTTATGTTGAAAACATTCTTTAAGCATTCTGTTATCCTTCAGGAAGGAAAAAAATCTTAATATTATTAGAATCCTATTAGGGAGTAGAAGTCTAAGAGGGGAGATATTTTAGGATAGGAAAGGATTTTGTGACATATTTTCTCTCAAACTGTGTGTCCATTTTGTTATGCTGTACTGCAAATGCATCGTTAGGAGAAGCTTATTGTAGCAGCCAATACTTAATCACATGCACATTTTCAGGAACACAAAGGGAGATAAGGCAGATTATTAATGTTAGATATATGACCTGGTAAATTTGTAGGTGGTATGGTGGGTTCACCTTGGCTGAATGCCGGACGCCCCTTCCTGGCTGGACAGGGGAGAGAGTAAGGTGGAAGAAAAAACAACACAAAATTGTGGGCTGTGATAAGGCAGTTTATATTTATGCAAAAGAAAAGCATGGTTTTAGGTAGGTCAAGATGGGAGACACACATGTCACTTCTCAGACTTCACCCTCCACCTCTGGCTGGGCAGATTTGGTCTGATAGAAACCATGATGTCTGCTGTGTGCCCAAGAGTAGATGATCAGTTATAATTACTCTGATACTGTTATAGGTTTGCAGTTAAGGTGTTCTTACTTCTCGTGAGCAAAGTTGACATTTCAGTGGAAGTAATCATGCTGTAACTGATGGATATGCTAAGAGAGGTGCAGTCTGTAACTGATACCTGCTTAGTTTTGAACTGAGTATAACCTTCATGACATTTCTGCAACAGGTCTTACTTGCTAAATTGTTACTAAAAGTTTAGTGGTGGAAACCTTCTGAACAATAAATCTCTGCTTGATACTACTTATGTGCCAGATTTAAAGGCAAATTTTGTCCATGCCTTAGATATCTGACTCAGCTGTTTTAAAGGTAGTTTGCCCTGCTATGTCATGCAATACACTGTGGCTCAAGAGTAAATTTAAGCCCATTCTCATAAAGCCACACCAAATACTTTTTTCAAAGTTCTATTGAAAGTGGCACTACGGAGATGAGTCTGCTTTGTTTATGAAGCTTCAAAACGTTTGGAAGTGATTTATTGCTGCACTGTTTGGGAGCTTGTAAAGTTCCATTAAGTATGTTTGTAAGCCAAAATTTGGCTTACTCAAGTTTACTCCAAAACCAATTTTAAGTAGTTAGCTGTGTTGTTAAATATCATAGAATCTTAGAATGGTTTGAGTTGGAAGGGAACCTTGAAGATCATCTAATTCCAACCCCTCTGCAATAGGCAGGGACACATTTCACAAGACCAGATTGCTTCAACCCATCCAGCCCAGCCTTGAATGCTGCCAGGCATGGGACATATACAAGTTCCCTGGGCAACATGTCCTAGAGCCTCACCACCCTCACAGTAAAGAATTTCTTCCTAATATCTGATCTAAACCTATTCTCCTTCAGTTTGAGACCATCCCCTTTTGTCTTGTCACTACATGCTCATGTAAATAGTCTTGCTCCATCTTTCCTGTAAGTTCCCTTCAGGTACTTGAAGGCCACAATTAGGTCACTCCAAAGCTTTCTCTTTTCCTGGCTGAACAATTCCAATTCTCTCTGCCTTTCCTCATAGGAGAGGTGCTCCGTCGCTCTGATCAAATAGCAGCTGACCATGCATTTATTACATCCAGATAATGTAAGATTTTCCTGATGAAATTACTAATAACTCTTACAGGTATGTCACAGAAAGAGAAGGCAAAATCACAGTAATTTCAAATTTTGCATAAATTTTGCAATAGATAGAAATTTTAGAAAAGATAACATTTATAGTTGCCTGAAGGTGCAACTCTTTAGCTTTTTAACATTCTACTGAAAACTTAGGTGATTTGTTTGCAGTTTGTTTGGGGTTTTTCCTGTGATGATTGAGAATGTACACTTTACTGCCTAGAATATTAGTTAATATTCTTTCTAGAACTTAGTGAATAATTGGCCTAGTGAACTCAGATGATTTCCTCATTTTCCCTAATTCTGTATCTGACTGGTAAAGTTTTGCTACAAGATGCCTTGCCGCTCCACTTTTTCAGGCATGAATTGAAAAAACCTGTCTTTCTATCACTTGGATAAATTAATTTTCCTAAACAATATAATCTCTTTGTTGAAGTAGTTCCAAGGAGGAGAGTGAGAATAAAATTCAGCAGTACAAGAAAATAGCTGCTGAAAGTTTTTCATAGTCAGGTTGTATGTCAGACACAAGAATAGCATTGGTAAGTTGGTAGTTTGGTTAGCTGCAGTGATAACCTGCTGTTATCAGGGGTTTGCAGTGGAAGAGCAGAGATGTCATGTGACAGCAGCTCCTTGTAGCCCTGTATGTAAGAGCTTGAAACTGGTCTGTTTCTAGAAGAGAATGAATGTTCAGTTCTGAATAAAAACGGTGGCTAATATTGTTTCTTTTTCTTCATACACAGAAAGAAAGGAATTAGTAGACAGAAAGAATAATCATCCAGCTCCTCCACACTCCATGCATGATTATTTCTTTAAAAAAATATTATTTTCTTTGCCTTCTTTCTGTATTGGTTTTAATGCCTTTGTCCATCTTGCCTTCATAACTTGATAAATTTCATCTGAAACATGCATTTGTTTTGTATACCCATCCATTTCAGCTTTTCACTGTGTGTCAAAAACTGTTATGTAATTAACTTTGGATATTTTTCCTGTCCTAATTCTTTATGCTATAAACTAGGCTGTTCTCCCCTTCTATTCAGCAAGGACATATTTTTTGCTAATTGATATTACAGCATTAAGAGAAACTGCTTGGAGACTCACTGGCTCTGTGCCTAATTACCACCTACATATTCATGGTTAAGTGGGACATGAGCAACATCTTTTCAGACTCACAGACACACAGAAATGTTCAGGGTTATTATTAAAAAGCAACTGTCCAAATCACAGTAGTATACATCTTTCTTGTAAGTCAAGCTCTTTCTTCATGTTGCCTTTTGAAAATGATGTTCACTCTTGCCTTAAATCAAAGGCCATCACAGACTAAAGTGCTACAACAGGGCAGAGCTAAGATAGCTTTTTCTTCACAGTAAAAAAAGGACAGGAAATTTATTTTTAAATGAGGGTTTTTCCTAAAAAAAAAAGTAGTAGCACTGGTGAAACCATCAAGTTGGGTTTTTTCCGAGATTCTGTGTCAATATTCCATTTTTCTAGAAGCAGTACTGCTGTATTTGAGAGAGTACTTGCCAGGATGATTTAGGATGTGAAAGATCAGATTCACTTGGGATGGGAACATGGGGCAGAATAGCTCAGAGTGCTAATTTATAGCATAAGCTTGCACTAAATTATGTCAAAATGGGACTCATACTCAGTGTCCACCCTAAAACATCACTGAATCATTTGAGACAGCATCAGTTCAATATGAAATGGGATAGTTGCACATGGCTCCTGACATTGTTTTCACATTGAAATACAGCGAAAATTTGTTTTAAATCCCAGGACATGAGTTTGGCATAAAAAGCCATCTATATCCTGACAATATAACAACAGAATGTCCTTCTTGCTGCTGTTCTTCAACAAAAGAGCACAGGCATTTGAGTGTACAAGCTGAAGCGATGTTATTGCAGAAAAGCACTAGAAACTTTAATGGTTTTTAGCTGAAGGAGAGTTGATTTAGATTAGGTAAATAAGTTTTTTACACTGAGGGTGGTGAAACACTGGCACAGGTTGCCCGGAGACGTAGTGGTTGTCGTATCCCTGGAAACATTCATGTTCAGGTTGGATGGGGCACTGAGCAACGTGATCTATTTGAAGATTTCCCGACTCATTGCAGGGGTTTGGACTAGCTGAGCTTTAAGAGTCCCTTCCAAACCCAAACTATGCGATGAAGTGACAGTAAGTGACTTAAATTTTATTTTAGATTCTTCCTTTCCTCTTTTCTTTAGTAAGTAAGATAAGATACGTGCTGGTAGGGAGAGTCAACGTAGTATCAGGAATATTTTTTCCTCTTTTCCTGTAAGACAGTGCTTTCAGGCACATGACAAAATTTTGGGAGTTATCCTGTGGAAGACCTGGAGTTGGACTCAATGATCCTTGTGGGTCCCTTCCAGCTCAGGATGTTATATTACTGATGATTAATCCAGATTTAGCCAAGTGATGCAGCTCTATAAACATTCTCTCTTTGTACATACACTCGTTGATGCTAGTGAAAGCTACAACTCTGAAATTTGTAGACATTCTTCTGTAGTCATTGTGGAGTATTGTTCCTGGGTTTCAGCTTTCTCTGTGGCTGTCCCTTTCACAAGGCCTTTGACCAGACCCCACACATGCTTTGTTTGTTGTGGGTTTTTTTCCCCAGAGAACACAGTGCGGCTCATGGTGCCCATTTGGTACAGTTGTACAATGTGTTTTAGTTGACATGGTGTAGAATGATTTTCATGTGCTCACAATCTGCCTCAACTTTGGCACTTGGTGTCAAGAAGAGACATTTTAGTGGGAGAGGGAGAAAAAAAGGCAAGATAGGAGTGAACATTGCAGGAGAGAAAAAGGAAAAAGGCTGGAAGCAGGGCAGTAGCAATGAACATGGATTTTTGTGGCATAGATGGAGTATACAATTAAGTCCATCATTTTATCAGTCCTGGCAGTCTGCCACACTTGTCAGTGCTGTTCTCAATGGGTCTTGTGGGGTGAAAAGTGAATAACTATATGATATTAAAATGTTTTATGAAAAAATATCCTGAAATAGTCTGCACAGAAACACCTTAATTATTGGAGTTCTGGCATTTAAATGAATCTTCATATTTTAAAATCAAAAATTCATACAAGTGAACAGTGTATTTCCTATTTTCTCAAAAATGGAACTAATGTAAAATTAATTATGAGCTGGCTTAGTTGAATCTAGACCACTGCCTACAACTCTTCCACTGAGAACAGGAAAGACATTGCAATAACCACATCATCTCTGAATGACAGAAGGATCTTCTACCCCTACTGACAGAATCTGGAAACTCTATCAATAAGTACTTCATAAATATAGATGAAAACACTACTCACATTTTTAATCTTTCTAAAAGATCTAAAGCATTTAAATTTAAATTTGCAGTTGAGAAGATGTATCCCCACTTGGCAACTGCAAAATAGGCCTTCTTTTTAATATTCACTCCAGAGATATAGTGAGCAAAATAAGATTAAAGATATGATTTTAAAATAAGATAGGAGATTTCTGAGGGTTGTGTTTTGTAGGCATGTTTGGAAATATTTGCAATAATCTACTGAGACAATGTATCAAAGATATTTTGAAGATGTGATTTAGGACAATGAGCATGCATTTTACATAAATGTATTTTATCCAGTAAAGACCAAGTATTGTCTTGAATTGATGAGTTTGTTTTTATGAAAATAATATAGATCATAGTAAAAAGATAATATAGGAGGAGAAAGCCAGTAAGATTAATCACTACAGTCTAGAGGTAAATTATTTAATATACCAATGAATTTTATATATTAATGAATGCAATGATGCAGACTGGATTTTTACCTGGCTGATTATAAAAAAAGTCTTGATGTGCAGTCCCGCAGCATAAATAGCACATTTCTTCATCAGTCAGCAATACTTTTATTACTATAATTATACTCAGAGGCAATTGGATTTTAGGCATCTGACTTTATCCTGATGATAATTATATATTTATTACCCGAATTTCTAATGTTTATTTTGAAATAAGACATTCCTATCCTTGTTCGTCCATGCACGAACAGTCAGGCCTACTAGGCATTACAAGTGCACACTATATTGAAGAAACATGGTGTGTTATTTTAATATTGTTAACAGTGTCTGTTCATCATGGTATATTGAAGGTTAAAGTGGGAGCAACTACAAACTGTTCTTTTTTCCTCAAACTTTCAAATATAAGTAAAAGTACCAGCGATGCAGGTTATGTTTTTGTGAATCTGTCTTTCCCACTTGCTAGAGATTGTCAGCATCTTTCAGTAGAGAAGAAATTAGGATACTACGTTTTTAGTATAAGCAAAGAGGAAGAGTGAGCTCTAGTAAAAATTCAAGTAGCAGAAAGGAGCTGTGAAAGTCAGAAAATAGTGCTCTGCAAAATTCTTGTGAAATTGGCTTACCACGATCCTTAATTTCTGTGCCTTTCTCCACCCTGGGATTGACATCAGTATCAAGTTAGCAAATACTTAGTGGCTGCAGCTGAAGCATTTTAGCTTGACTGCCCTCGTTATAAAAATGATGCAATGATGAATAACAGTTTTTGAAAATCAAGTGCAGTTAATTCATAAATCTCCACACAGACACCCTCTTTCAGACATATAGTAGCCCCGGGCAAGAATCTGCGGAGGAGTGGAATGCATATGGATTCATAGCTTTAATTCACAAGATCTTAGTGTGATTCTGCATTTTTCTCCAGCAGCATTTTATATCTTTGAAGTCTGTTGTGTCTCAGAGTTTTTGAACTGTTCGTGCTATTAGTTTTTCCTTTCCACACCCTGTGATATGTGAATAGCCTATTGCATAGATCTTTATATGTACTATATATATTAATGCTTTTCTTGTAAATGAACATTATTTATGAGATACTTGTAGAGTGATTTATCTCTTTTCAAGTATCAACAAGCTATCAGGTTTAGAAATAACATACTTATATTCATTTCTCGGCATCTGTGATTGATGACAGGACCACTGATGCTATGCTGTGTGCGGGGGAACACATTCTAGGGAATGCTCTGTCTGGCCAGATCTGGAGATACAGATCTTAGTCTCTCTGTTGTCTTGTGTAAGAAGATCTGGGAGGAATGAACACACAGGATGAGATTTGAAAGAAAGAAAAGGTGGTGAGGAATTCTTCATCCTAAGCTTGGAATAGAGGAAAGGTTCTACCTCACTCTGAGCTTTTAGGCTGAATAATGGTTTCTTTTTTATTCTATTTTGCTTTTTTTTGTTTGTTTGTTTTGTTGTTGTTGTTGTTGTTGTACCCTGTATTATTTTGATTTATTTCCTCCTATTGATATTCCACAATCATAATGTTTAAAGAAAACACTGTTAATTTAAAAAATATTCTCTTTGTCACATGCAAATTACTTATGCAGTCTTTCAGAACTTACTTTGATACTTCATTCTAGTATTTATATATATGTATAACATTATGAGGTTTGGTTAATTATATTCAAGAAAGCTGAATTTCAAGTAGGCTGGGTAGAAGCCTGGAACCCAGGAGTCCTAGGAGAAGGGAGGGTTTGTCTGCATGCCTGGCTGTGAGAAGCAGGGTTCAGTTAGTGTTACAGTCTGTGTTGGCGTAGTAATGGTGCTTCCATTTTTCAACGATCTTGTTTGTGGGTAGCTCAGGAGAAAGAGTTTGAACAGGAGAGCTATGAAGATTTTCTCTAGTTTTATGCTGCTATTTAAGCAAATAGAATTTTTAACAGCTGCTCAGATATGAAAATATTTGTGCCAGACTATTGGTATTTCACTGCATATGCATATTAAAAAGCTTTTTTCTGTGACTGATGAAGATGTTCAGTGGAGACCCAATTATCATCTCAGATGCTGAGGGAAAAAGAATTTTAGTGTCAATTAACTGAATTCTGCAGTCATGCTGGTCTATGCTATTGAAAAGAAAAACTTGCTATGCTTGCAGACTAGTTGATAATACTGTAAAAAAATAAGATTAGCAAAGTAAAATTTTTAATTCGGAAGACAATGGAAAGTTATTAATGATGATAACATATTAAAGCAAGATTATAAAGGTTACATAAAGTAATGGCAGGGCTACTAATCCCTTTGAAATTGCAAAATAAAATTTAAAACCCAAGTCCATCAAATAAATGTGCAGATTTGTAAAAACTTGCAAGAATAGGCTTCTCCCATCAGAGTTGTAGATTATATTTTCTGGACATTTTTACTGTAAAATTTTAGATTTATACTGTGGTACACCAGGATAGGGTTTGGAGAAGATTTTTGGTTATTCACGGCTGCTTTAGGCTGTCAAAATAAAAATGTTTTCAGACCACTTTGATACTTGAGTAGAATAGAAAGTAGAGCCCCAAGTGAGTCTTCCCAAAATAATCCACTGGTATTAATGCTGTAGTACATTTACATAGTTGACAAGTGTTACATATATTAACAGTATGTTGCCTGGTTTTGTTTTGTTTGCTAATTTTTAACACTATTGTAACAAAGGGAACCTCTGTGACATCATACTATATTGTGTTACTGCCTATGGAATATATTAACGAAAGGTTCTGCTCATACCACCACAGACTAATAAAACCTCATAGTCTTTGCCACTGACCTCAATGCTACCTGTCAATGCCCAGTATGAATTCCACTGGAGTTTTTGTGAATAATGTGATCATCTATAATTTCAAGACTTTTGTTTCATCTAAGTTAAAGATACTCTACGTATAGAGTTATGTATACACTGTTAAAAGAATAGGGTTTAAAAAGTGACCGCAGAAATCTGGATTATGCCTTTGCGTGTGTAACTGGACACAGAGGCATCTGAAATTTATTATGAATATGGCGAAATCAAAAGTCAGCTCGTACCAGAAAGCTTTGACTGTGCCTCTGCATCCTCAAGTTCTGCACATGCTGTATACTTCATCCCATGCCCCAGGATGACACGATCCCATCCAGAGATTCTGGCACCTCCAGGTAGTATCAGACTAGAGTCAAAGCAGGAGTAGTGCTAGAGACTCCTAGAAAACATTCCCTCCTTAGACTCAAGTGCCTTCATGAAATCTGAAGTCAGTTCATATGGGGTATTCTCGTGTAGTCACTACTATGGACAGAGCAGTAGGAAAGGGAGGATCAGAATTGACAGGGAATTCATGATAGCTTTATGGTGGCACTTCCGTGTAAGCAAAGACAGAAAGCAGAAACAGAAACAGAAATAAGGGTTGCCTCCATACATGAGGCTTATAGGGGAGCTGCATGTTGCTGCCTCTGCCACCTGGCATTATTATTTGTTACAGACAAAAGCTTCCCAGAGTATCTAGTTCATATAACTGCTTCTTGTAAACCAAAGATTTGTGGGACAGCTATCCTTGGAATTGCTGAGATGAGAACACTTGATCTGGGCATGAGATTTGAACTAGTCTGAAGTAAAATTCCCAAAATGTATATTATGTAATGTCAAAGTCCTGAGCAGCAACTGCTACATTTCATTGATCTGCTATTACTGTGCTGCCCAACTTGGTTAAGAGGTCTGAATGTGGCAAACATCAGGAACTATCCTTTTCCTGAGTTCCTTAGGTTAAAATATTAACCCAAGCCATCCTATGCCTGAACTTCAGCTGCCAGTTCCTCCTGCACTTGAAAGCAGCAGGCATCTCTCTCCTCTCCGTGCAACAGCTGCCTGCTTTACTCCCTTGCCAGGCAACCTCCCGCTCTCCTTTCATCTTTTTGTTACAGGAAATTCTCCTTTCTTTACTTTCACCTTCAGCAGTAGCATCTTTTTTTATAGGCAATTGGTCCCTTCCCCTTACTCCTTTCAGCAGTGGACCTTCATTATTTACTCCAAATTATCTTCATTTCCCTTACTTTCTCACTCTGCCTGGAAGTTTCCACTCATCTCCTATGCCTCTGGTTACTGGTATGGAGCAGAGGTGGTCTGGAAAGGGTGTTTTGGTCAAGCCAAACCTAAAAAGCCTCGATGCCACTAGTCTAGAGGCTTTGTTTGGGAGAATATATTTTCCAGCCCAGTGAGACTGATCTGACTGATCTTTTCCCCTCTTGCCCCTCACACAAGTACTTTGTCTCCCTTGACAGCATCTGGTATTTAAATAGATGTTCTCTGACTCTTCCAAGGGATCCTGTGCCAGATGGCAGGATCTACAAAATAGATCCCTGTCACTCTCACTCACTCTTATTGGACTTGTTCACAAATACAATCTAAATGAAAACAGCATTAAACACTTTAGTTAAAATTACACTATACAAATTATTCTTTCCCTAATTGGATGAACTCTTTGGATCGAAATTTTTATAATGGAAGTAATTAACTGCCAAGTCTTGTTGCTTTTTATTGCCTCAGGCAAATATATTATTTTGATATTTAAATAATTGGGAACAGAAAGTTGATAGTTACTAGAAAATTTACAACAATCAAGTCAGACAATCATTTGGGTTTGCTTTTTTTTTTCTTTTAATGTATTTATTTTTTAAATGGCATGGGGCTGTAAAAGACCTCCAGATGTTATTTTGTTCATGTCCCTCATCAAGAGAAAATATCCCAGGGATATTGGCCCCAACAGGTAGTTTTGCTCAAATATCAACAATCAGAAATTCTTCCTGACATATTCTGAAGTTCAGTAAGCACTCTCCAGTGGATATGTGTGGTAACCTGAATAGTTCTGCAGCATACCCAAGAGTGGTGTGATCCTAAGGGGAGTTTGTGACTCTATTTCAGTGCTGTTCACATGCTTTTACAGTGAGACAAGCAGCTGACACAAACCCGTGTTGCCTACAGATATACAGGATTGTGCTTGCTAGTGTAGTTGCAAGGAGGACAAAACTGCAGGCAGTGAAGGTACTGTGTGCCTAAAATTGAGTGCAAAGCAAACTGTGATGGGAAATGCTTCATGAATTCATACATAATCTAAAATTCACAATTTAAATAAATGCATGTAGATAAGGATCTTCTCTTGGTAGGAACAGGCTTCATCATCTGTTTTTTTCATCACAATTTATTTTGATAGACTGAAGACGAAAAGAATGTGAAAACAATAGCCATTGTTATTGCTAAGTAGTATTTTGGTCATCAACTAGAGAATGTTTCGAAATTGGAAAGTGGTGGGAATGCAGTTACCAAAAAGGCATTTTATCACGGTGTGCAGGGACGTTTCAAGCCAGCTGGTATTAACATAGCAATTTTGTACAGCTTTATGCAGTCTGTTTGTCAGTTTTAGTCCTCAGACCGCAGAATGTGCTTTTCTTTTAAGTTTAAACACCTATCTCACAATGTATATAAGAAATGCTTGATGACTTGCTGGTTTGATGAGCAATTGTAAGGCTTGTCTGTGAATAATCACCAAATCATTCAGGATGAAAAAGACTTTAAAGATCATCGAATCCAACCTTTGGCGAAACACCACCTTGTCAACTAGACTATGGCACTAAGTGCCATGCCCCATCATTTCTTGAAGATCTCCAGGGATGGTGACTCCACTACCTCCCTGGGCAGCCTGTTCAACGCCTGACAACCCTTACTGTGAAAAAATTCTTTGTGATGTCTAACCTGAACCTCCCCGGTGTAGCTTGAGAATATGTCCTCTTGTCCTGTAACTTGTTGCCTGGGAGAAGAGGCTGACCTCCTCCTGGATACACCCTCCTTTCAGGTACTTGTAGAGAATGATAAGGTCTCTCATGAGCCTCCTTTTCTTCAGGCTAAACAACCCCAGCTCCCTCAGCTGCTTCTCACAGGACTTGTACTCCAGACACTTTATCAGTTCTGTTGCCCTCTGGACATGCCCTGGGGGTAGTGAGGGACCCAAAACTAAACACAGGATTTGAGGTGAGGCCTCACTAGAGCCAAGTACAGTGGAACAATAATTGTCCTGGTCCTCCTGGCCACATTACTGCTGATACAAACTAGTACAAATAGTAAGCCAGTATCAACCAGATAATGTGTTTGATCAGGTGTTTTTTAAACAACTTCTCCATAAATGCTGTTTAACTTTGTTAAAACAAAGTTTTTCTGGAACCGCATGATGGTGGGGACTGGGTTTCTTGAGACTGTAACAGAAGCCTTCCATATCTACGTTAACTTTACCATCAAAGCTGAACACTCCCATATGCTGTGATTTTGAAAACACTGCTCAGAGTTTTGAAACACATCAAGTTGTAGCACTAAACTTGAGACTTTAGGCTTGATTCTTTTGGCTGTATAATATGAATTGAAAACTGTTTTACAGTGGTACAATACTGGTTTTACATCTGGCCACACCACGATTTACTTCTGAAATGTTAAGTTAGTGCGGCAATCTGCCTATACCTTACAAAATATTACTGTACCCTGATTAAGCACACTATCTCACTATTTCAGGAAAGCTAGAACTTTAACATATTTTGTGGTAATAAATTACTGAAGGCTGTTCAGCAACATACAGTATCTCCACCCATACTCTTATTTGCACTTCAAATACCACATTTTTGAAACACACACACACTCCAACCTAAAAAAGCAGGACTGTGATATGACATCTAAGAGTAAACACTTCTATGCAAAATAGAATTCTAAAACTTAAAAGAGAGGCAGGTGATTGCAAGAAGTCTGTTAAGAGAACAGTGAGGATATGTGTGCAGTGATTTCACTAGTGCACTGAGATGTGTTCTACAGCTGGAAACGGTGCTGCTTCAAAAGTATGATAGTAAAGTACATTGAGTTTTTCTACTGGTGTTTTGCTTCATAATCTTGTGAATATTGACAGTTGTACCTGCAGCTTGATCCCTGCTACATCACTGTCAGAAATTATTTCCCTGTAATTCCAGGTCACAGAATCGCAGAATTGTTCAGGTTGGAAGGGACTTCTTGTGATCTGAGCAAGGATCTGCTCCTCAAACTGAGGAGATAATGTTGAAGTAGAGTAAGTCAGACAATTTATAGAAAATGTAGAGAGTTTTGGCAGATTTTGGGTTTAGCGATTCTGATTTTTAGCACTTTGATTCTTCTAAATGCAGAGTGTATCAGGAGATTAGTGTCAGACACATGTGATGTCCTTGGATTTTGAAAGCTATACTTCTGGGCTTAAGCACCCATTTTTTTGTCCAAGATCTATTGAAAACCATAAAGCTTTTCGGTGAATCCGTGTCTGAATCTGGTATGTTTTTGGATTCTGTCATCTGATATAGGAGGGAATTTCAGAACTGTGTTATGAGCTGTTCTCCCCTTGTCTGGTTTTGTAATTCTGATTTCTTGTGTATTTTGTCAATCTGGTTGTCTGATTTTAAAGAAAGCTTTTGTAGCTGCATCTCTCTTCCATCCTATAGCCACTGAGAGCTCCTTATGTTATACAGAAGGATACTTTAAAAACATATATTTAAAAACATTTTTCTATATATGGTACATCAAATTATTACCTAGAGTTTTTAGGGATTATCTGTGAGTTGTATCAACTCCATGTTAATCCTTCATCTTTAACTGTCCAGTTATTTGCCTTCTCTCTGAACTCCTATTGCAAACTATTCTGATCTTGAATGTGGATCATTATGGAATAATAATGGTCTTGTATCCAAAACTGACTTCATTCTTACTAGAAATTAATTCATCTATTAACCTGTTTTATGAATAAGCATGTGCACATGATATATTATTGGTAAATTCTGCTGACATTCACTTGCTTTTAATACATGTACCCAAGAAGGCTGTAGTTCACCATTACTTTCAACTTCTTTCACATTAAATAAAATATGAAACAGTATTTGTGATTGGTATACAAGCCAAATTTCTCACTTTCTTATGGTGGCCTTCAGAATCTGATTCCTACTTTTTTATGTAATTGGATTATATAGTTCTTATGTTTAGGTTACACAGTAGTGTTCTACCTTCTTTTTTTTGGTTCTTTACTTTTCATGTGATGTCTGAAGCCACCGTTGCAAAGCAAAATTTGCCAAAAAGAGAGAACTGTAGACAGCAAACAGAAGGGGTGAACAAAGTGTACTTTGGGTGAACATAACATTTTTCATTCTGATTTCTCCTTATGATGGCTCACATTTGAAGATGCAGTTGAAATTTTTTATAGTAGAAACAAAGGTATGCATTTTACATGTTTTATCAATACTAATTTCAAATATTGTTGAGGTACATATACTTAAGACAAATAAGAGGTTTACTATCCTAGCTTAAGTACTCTGTGGACATGTTTGTGACAAATGAGCAATTCATATGAGCAGTATTTACAGCTTTCCAAGAAAGGTGATGTTCCTGAGACGCCACCAGAACCTGGTTGTGCACTTGCTTGGAGCCAGCCTCAGTTATTGCACCTGAAGTACATGACAGCAAACTTCATTCTGTGTGATGTCAGCAAGTACCTGTCTACCTACTTTTAGGCTGATTGAGTTTGTAATTGCCAACAGCCTCTGCTGGTACTTGGTTTCATCCAGTGAAATGAATGAAACCAAGTCTTGATGATCTGTTCATGTTGAATCTTGGATGTGTGTTTCTGCATAAGGTAAGACTGGCAGTCTGTGCAGTAGCTAAATATTCTGATGGCTTGTGATGCTTTTTATATTTTTGCAATTCTTGCAAGGGGAGGAACTGATTCCAAAATAAACTTTAGAAGATTTCAGAATAAACAAAACTTAACTGCAATTGCAAATTACATAGCAGTTTGAATTACCTTACTTAGATACAAGGGTTCATGGACTGCTTTTGTATGAGTGTTTCTTGAATTTTGATCCTTTGGCCATGAATGAGCACTTTTCTGTAAATCTGAACATTTTAAAATGTTATTTTCAGATTCCGTTATCAAATCAGATCATATTAGTGTGTGAACTGTAAACAGCAGGTGCTGGCAGAATCTTACAATCGTGCAATACCTCTGCTTTGTAAAGCTGTTTAGGAGACTCTTTTCTAGTTCCTTTCCTAAACTGTATTTCTCTTTGCCTAACAGGTTAAGAAATCGAAAATTAACTGATAGCAGTTATAAATAGCTTCAGGTTTCTTGATAAAATTAATGTCCTGGAGCTGAGATCATTCACAAATCATTATATTACCTGTTTTCCTTATTTTGAAGCTTATTTTCCATTTTATATCAGTAATATAATACAGGCATTTCACTACAGAACAGTACTTCTTGGGTGGTAAAACTCAATAGGTATTTAGTCTCATGCCTTATAAAGCCACTAGAGGCAAATTGTAATTGTCTTGAAATACAATGCTTGTCATAACTTATTACAGTTTATGTATTATCTATTGTGTAGATACAGTATTGGTTCCTTTATACACATACTAAAGTCGAAGCAGAAAGTAACATCACAGTGGCCAGCACTACGGAATTGTGGTGCCCATTGCAGCTTTCTCAGAACAGTATCAGTTAAGCACATTAAAGGATTGCTTCTATGGACTGATTTGTCTTAGAGCTCCTGGTATTATATGAATTTGTTTGTCACATATTTAGATATTAGAAAAAGAAAAGTTTCATTTAATGAGTGGTTCAATCTTGGGATAAGTTGCCCAGGGATGTGGTGGAGTCATTGTTTCTGGAAGTGCTCAAGTTGCATCTGGATGTGACACTTGGGAATATGATTTAGGGATGATTGTGTTGGTGCTGGATTGACGGTTGGACTTGCTGGTCTTGAAGGTCTCTTCCAACCTTGATGATTCTGTGATTTATTTACTCAATATGATTATAGTTGCAGAACCAAGGATTCATTTACAGTGCTCTTTAAATTAATTACTTCCATAAATGCATCCTAATGACATGGAGTGAATCTAGAAGTGAAAGATGACTTTTGGCATAATTACAATTTATTTTATAAATAGCTCTGAATTTTAAAATATATTATTTCTGATACCTAGGTTGATGTTTAGTGAGAAAAAAACTTTCTGATTAGTAATTTTAAATTTCATTGCAAAATTATAATGCCCCAAACTGATATTTGTTACCATCTTATACAAAGGCATTTTTTATATTTGAGTTTGTTTTAACAAATTAATTCTAGTTTGTATTGGTAAAGCATTGAGATTGGTCATGAAGAAATACACAAAAATTAAAATTGGCACTTCAAATCTCCCATCTACTATTAGAATCCTATAAAACGTATTGAAAATATTTGAAAATAAATAAAAGGAAAAATGTCACATAATTTACTATCAGCTAGAGGAATACACTTGGCATATATATGCATTACTACTATGAAAGATTTCAATAGTGAGTTTGGACCTAATGGCTCTCTATATAAAAGAAAGATCTGTGTCTTCGAAGTGTAGATTTTGGAACTCATTGCTGGACGGTATGTCCAGGATATTGGTAGAGAGAGCAAAGATTTGAAAAAAATTTCAAAAATTTCAGGGAAGTGGAAGTCAGAAAATTTTTTTCTACTACACATTTCTATAATACTGTCTAGTTTGTATACACTAAAAATATGTGCTGCACTATTAATGTTAAAAGAAGAGTAAAATCACTGAGGCATGAAGACAAGAATTTTTTTTCAGATGAAGGTTAGGCTAAACAATTTAGGAAATCCTTTCAGCTAGTGTCTGATCTGGTTAAAGGAAAGGATGTGTAGAAAACAGTGGGAAATAATCAAAAAGAAATAACTAAGAAAGGATTTTTAAGTCCCATTTTTGGACTGGAACAAGTCCACAGACAGTCTCAAGCACAAGACAGCCTGTATTTTGTTAATGGATCTTGAAGGGAATGTGTAGCTGTTAGATTTGTTTGACTCGGAGAATGGAACCTCACTTTGAGCATATAAAAGGGTAATAAGCAGTAAAAGTTAATGCAAAAGTTCTTAACAGGTAAGCTTCAAGTAAAGGATGGAAAGTTAATCTCAGTAGTCATTGTGAATGGGACATTGTGACTGAGGACAGCTGGGAGTGTCAAGAGATGAGGCTGTGGCATGTCTACTGCTGCAGACAAAGCTGCTGACTGAGCAGGCAACAGATTTATGGAAGCAGAGCATGCAGGGTAAATGCTGAGGCCAAGAGCAGGCACAAGGGAATACACTTTGTTGAAGACAAAAGAGATATCGAGTCAAGAAAGGAATTAGTGGAAATGGAGTTTGAGATTTCTTCTTTTGTCCAGAGGAAACTTTTAAAACATGTCCATGAAAAGCCAAACCACACATTCATCTAATCAATACAGGCTGAGGAGATGAACAATGTGAAATCAGGGTCCATGTAAAAAGATACATGCAGTTCTAAGTGCAGCTGTGAACTTGGAAACAAATATTGGAGCTGGAAGGGAAAAAAATGAGTCAAAATCAGAGAAAGAGTAAAAGTTGTGCTTTCTAGTTGAAGTACTGGGAAATTTGATCTTAACTAACACCTAACTTATCTGATCAGCTGAACTATTTTTAAATTCTGGATAAGGCTTAAACAGAGCTACACTCCTTTTCTTTTTAGCCAAACAAATCCATGACATAACAGCTCTGCAAGCTCTGATGGCTGGGCTCACATGGTGGGTGCTGGGATTCATATCTCTGCCATCCAGTGTTCTCACTTGAGTAACTGACTATTTCATAGGGTTTATTTCCTTGGTAGCTGTGGATATCAAAACCAGAACACCCACAAAATTAAGTTAGTACATTTCCTTTAAAATTCCTCTGTATTCTCATGTCTGGGATCTGTAATGCTAACTGCTGTCAAATTTTTGCTATAAGACTGAAGGCTTAGTGTTCTGTTTGCTTTCATTTCTGACCGTTGTATTCAGAAAATAATCCAGTTTTTGTTAAACTGTCTAAATTATTCTTGAGTTTGTTTTAAAAATAGTTCACAATTAGCATATTTTAAAATATTTTAGAGATTCTGCAAGTCAGTTATACAAGTATCAATATCCAGTATCATGATTCTTGCATCACTTCTAAATATTGTCATCAGTAATGTAGATGAATATTCAAAACAAAACCACTTCACATGCAAGGAGTCTACAAGACACTAATATGACCTCTTTTACTGTTTTAAAAAAATAGCAATCCCTTCTCTCACGAAAAAATACTAGTGCCATCCATCACTGTGGAAATAGCACTGGTAACTTGTTCTTAGCCCTTGGATTTCAATTAGTGTTGGATGACCCAAATTTTAAAGTGAGGAGTAAGCGATGGGGTAAACTCTTACACATGATGTTTAGTCATGCCCTTGAAAACTGCCATAAATAGTTTCTTAATCAAATGCCTATTACAAGAAGGTACTAAAATAAAACGTATCTTTGCAGCCAGTCATAGACATATTTAACGTTGCAAGTAGACACAAGATGGTTTTACAGCGTTTTGAAAGGAAAATTTAGTAACAATTTAATTGAAGGTGTTAAAGGCTGTAAAACATAGACTCTTCTGTTATGTAACTCAAGATACAACATACATGAAGAATAAGCTTTAACATTGAATGCTAATCTCATAAAACCAGATGTGTTCGTAGCTAAAAAATTTTTCACCTGCTTTACTTCTAATAAAATGTCTTAATTATAGAGTACAATTAATCCACCTGCTAAAGCAAAACTCATTCCTTTATTTTTAATTCTCTTCATTTCTGTTTCTCTTTAGAGCTTTAAAATAGCCTTTCTTCTAATAGCACCTCTTTTTTTGGTTATTTTTACAAGAGTTTTATCACTTGGATATATTTTCATTTTGAGTGCCTTTGTATATAGACAGACTATTGTGTTATATAGTTTGGGCTGATAGTTGTTGGCAGAAAGAAAAAGAAGCCTGTCTTGGCAAACCCTGATTTTTTGTAAGGGAATATCTATGAACTCATCTTTGTGGTGTAGTTGGACCTCACAGCCTAAGAGAAAACATATTTTGCCCCCTTACAGCTATAAGGATTATACATTTTGAGTTAAGGATAAGGATTTATTGATGAATCCTGAGGAATGGTACTAACTGCTTTATGTGTACTGGGGTTTTGCTAGAAGGCAAGTTATGTGCTTCTGCCTTCCTATCACTGGGCTTATACTCAAAGGGTGTTTTTTTGAAACTGGCTGTTTGCCCTCCTAATGCAGATAATGCGGAGGATCAAAAGACATCACACAACAAACGAATATGGTTTTACATAGAATGCCATTTATTGATACATTGCAAGTGGTTTATATAGGGTCAAAGCTACGTGCTAATTGGCTATAGTAATTTTCACACCATAAAGCGACATTTCTTATTGGTTATATTCCATATCTTACAAGTCCAGTGTTTTGATAAAAACATTCTAACAGTTCCCAGGTGAATCTCAAGAGTCCTGTGAAAAAGTTTCAAGAGTTCTTGTGTGAAAATCTGGGGAGTTACTGTGTGAACTCCTGGGGAGTGATTTCTTCTTTGCCACTCAGCAGCAGCTGTGCCTTTGTTTATTCTTTGCTGGTAGCAGCTTCAATCTCACAGAGTCCATAAAGTCTGGGTCACTCACATGGCCATTTTTTGTAAGAAATCCCTCTACATTCTCCAGCTGTGCCGTGGTTTAATCAGTAGCTAGTGGCAGGAGGCATTCCCCCACTGGATTTAACAGTGGAGAGATGATCAGGTGCAGGGTCAGACTACAAACAGCTATCACATCGTAAGCATTACCATTGGAAAAGTTCTCCAAGGTCATCAAGTCCAACCTTTGACAGAATACCATCTTGCCCACTAAACTGTATCACAAAGTGACACATGTACTCATTTTTTGTACACTTCCAGAGATGGTGACTTCACCACAATGCTTGACCACTGTTTCAGTGGAGAAATTTTTCCTAATATCCAACCTGAACCTCCCCAGGTGCAATTTGAGGCCACTTCCCCTTGTCCTGTCACTGGTTGCCCGGAAGAAGAGGCTGATCCCCACCTTGCTGCCACCTCCTTTCAAGTAGCTGTAGAGAGCAAATGGCACTACTGCCATCCACACTTCCATGGGAAGGTGTGGTGTGTCTGGCACTTGCCATTCCTCTTGGCCACTTGGTGCAACAGGAGCTCTTTGCCCCAGTAGTTTCCTAGTATGTTTTTATGATAATTGTCTGCCCCATCTGTTGGATTAGATGCAGACTGTTTGCTGCTTCTATCTGAACCCAGAGTCTGCTCACACCAGATTTTAAGACTCATCTTTCCTCTAGGATTATTTTTTCAAAATTTATATGCTCTCTCCATTGCTTAGCTGAAAACTTTAAGAAGGATAGATGCTCTATTTGCACTGGCTTTAGGCTATGGATTAAGGAGAATAAAGACGTAATGAATAAGAGAAATAGAGAATTTGGATCAACATTTTTTTATTATTATTTTCTCCTACATACTGGATAGGAATTCATTGAGTTCATGTCCTATGGTGCTACTAAGATAAACTGTCCAGTCTTAAGTGAGTAGGTAGACATTTGAAGGTGACATATCTGAAAGAAAACAAGAGAGACAGGAAAATGCAGGTCCTCCATTCCCGGCAGTTCTGAATGCAATTGAGTATATTTGAGGGTACCTGTGCTTGAGCTCCTTTGCTCCTGGAATTATTTATTCTTGCAAGAAATGCAAGCTTCTTACATTCCTACTTATTACATTTACTGCGTGAAAACTGCTTTGGTGCAGGGAACAAGTCCGTGTTCTATGCAAAGGAATGTTGAGAACCATGTGAATTACTGCAAAATTAATGTATTAAAATGTTTTATTGGTGTGAGAGACAAAGGGAATGAATCTTATTAGTAACTTGTGTTGTAACTTGTTTTACCCCTGCTGACTTCTCTCCTCTTACTCTTCAAGGAGAGATGTCCCCTCATGTCATTGTAATTTCTCATTTCTGGACAATTCTCCATCAGTTTGGACCCGCTTGGCCTTAAAAAAGGTCTTGAATTGTAAGGAATTTATATTTTGTTGTCTTTCAGTAGGCTGTAGACCCTCAGCTGTGGACAGGAAAATCAGAGATGGGACATAAACTATGCCTAAACACCACATAGATGTAGTCAAAGAAGTAGAATTGAATGAGGAGGTGAAAGCTGTAGGATGGACATTCAGTTTTAAATGTTAAGGTGTGATTGAAGGATGTAAGGATGTTTTCATATTTCAGTATGTAACTTACATATGAAGTTTTTATTATTAATTCTGCAATTGGTCCCTCCTCCCAGAATGATGAGATGATGCAACTTGAGATCCATTTTGCATGCAACTATCTAGATTCAGTTAAGAGTATCAAAATAGTGAAATCAGTGATATTAAATGCTAACAAGATGCTTCTGGACAGCCATTCCCTCTCACTGTGTCTCACTGCCCAAAACACTGACATTTGGGTCATTTTAAAGCTGCTTTTGAAATTTTGAGAGAGCAGTTTAGCACCAGTTACATATTAGGTCTTCTGTAGCAAAATAAGAGTTTTAAGTTTTTGCAACTACAAAATAACCGAGCTCATAATACTGTCATTACTTTGGTTTGTATTTCTGTAACCAAGATTGGAATGTGGCCTTTACCCCACTGAACTGATACTATCCTCCTAAAAGTTTGGAAGCCACAAGGCTGGATGTGAACAATAGCCCAGCACATGTGTACGCATACTTTGTCCCTCAGAATATCTTCAGTTTTGTTTACTTCATTCCCCAAAGGAGAAGTTTTAATTTTATTTTTTAGTAGGCTATAGAGTTTTCCCTCTGAACCATCTCAAATAAATTATCTGTAATCAAGAGGAATGTATCCAATCAATTAGTTACTGCAGCTGTATGCTTGTATTTCAGATTATTCACAGTCTGTAGGAGTTGTATAATGGAGATTTTAATGACTGAATGTTGGCATGTGTGCATTTTAATGAATGGACATATGCCTCTTCTTGTTTTTGAGAGCTGGGTGCCTATTATGAATAATATTCCATGAGATGTTAGCACATATAGAAGGGAAGAAAAATATACTTCAGACTGGAAAAAAGGGAAAAAATACTCACATTTCCTCTGCACTGATATTTAGCATCCCCCAGCAGATTCAAGTGCATCACTAGTTCTTTTCGAAGATTGTACCATTTGGTTACAGTCACTAGTTAAAAGTTGCCCAGTCTTTCTACATAATACTGATAGTCACAATCACAAGTCATATGTAACAAGCTTTATGAAACTGCTGCAGCACATTTGTATGCAAATTCTGTAACCTGTGATAGCTAAAGCATTTCATGTCTTGTACTGCATACTAGCAACTTAGATGTTTGTGAACTACTGTGTTCATTTTTTTCTTGAAAAGTAACACAACCAATCCATGTTGTGAATATAATATGGTCTAGAAAGGAAAAATCTCTAATATTGAAATATACTGTGTTAAATATACGATAAAATACATACTTTTTTGTTCATAGTAGAAATTTATATGAAGAAGTGCTGTATTGTTTGCTCTATCCCCATTAGGTAGGTTTTGTAATTTTTTTGTACTTTTTAAAAAAATAATTTTATGGTTACAGTGATGACCTCAAATCTCACTGGGTAGAAATGTCCTATGTTCTTCTTTGAAGATTTTAAAAAATTATTAATTTTACCTGCAGTATATGACACAGTTTGCCTATCAGATAGAGCATAGATATAATCTTACTTGATCTTTAGCAATAGCATATCTTTTTATATTTTGAGGATTGAGATACTTTTGCACTTAAACTTTTAACTCTGTGGTTTCTTCTAACTTGCTCCCCCATCACTTCTCACTGTCTTCCCTACATACACATTTTTGCCTTCCTTACTGCCAAATGGGACTAAAACACCAGCCACTGAGTGAAATGAAGTTTGAAAGTGCTGCATTTCTTAGTTTATAATAGGAGAAAACCAGCTAAACTGTGTTGAACTGCTTTTACTCTGCTTCTAAGCCCATGTGTCAAATGCATGCATGCAGATCCATATCTGCTCCATCTTTGCTCAGTGACTGGTGTTTTAGTCAAGTCTGTAAATGATTTGCATGATTGGGATGTTATGCTTTGCAGGAGGCCAGCTCTACTTAACCCGTTTTTGCTGCATGTGTGTGTGTGGTGGGTCTGCTGTGTGTTCCTGGCTGGCTGCACAATTTAACACTGCAGCCCGTCCAAGTATTTATAGACTCTCAGAGTGGAACAGGCAGCAGAGAATCCAACACACACACAGAGTGAGGAAAATGCTATTATAACTTCCTCATGAGTGGAAGTGGTGGGGCAGGCACTGATCTCTCCAGTGACCAGTGATAGGACCCAAGGAAATGGTATGAAGTTGTGTCAGGGAAGCTTTAGGTTGGATGTTAGGAAAAGGTTCTTCACCCAGAGAGTGGTAGGGCACTGGAGCAGGCTCCCCAGGGAAGTGGTCACAGCATCAAGCCTGGCAGAGTTCAAGAAGTGTTTGGACAACACTATCAGACACAGGGTGTGATTCTTGAGGTTGTCCTGTGCAGGTCCAGGAGCTGAACTTTGATCCTAGTGGGTCCATTCCAACCAAAGGTATTCTGTAATTGCATGATTCTATATGCTGCTGCTCCATGAAAGGCTTAAATCCCACTCCCACTTGAATTTGTTAATGCTATCAGATTGATCCACAGCTTTCTGAAACCAGAGGAAACACTTGCCACAGCTTCACTCAACTTCAGATCAATCTTAGATTTTCAGCAGGACATAGTGCAGGTTGTCAGAGGAGAAAGCAAGCCTTCTGTGCCTTGGTAGCATTTCAGTTTTCCTGTATTGATAGTGAGAAACAATTTCTCCTTTCCCCTAAAATGCCTTATGGTGTTTTTTACAAGGTTAGTGAGTGATACCTCATGGAGCCTATAAGTAGCAGACTAACATATAATAACATGAATACATTTTGTATTATAGACTTATTTGGTAACATAATGTATTAAGAGACCACCTCTAAGAAACCTCAAACACATAATATACTTTTTCAGGCAACCACATATGCTAAAAGGCCCATTTCTGCCAGTACTTTTGCACCAGTCCCATACAGGTGGCAGAACTGGCTGCTAGCTCAAGCATTAGGTAGTTTTTTGAGCAACTTAGAGAGAAAGATGGTTGACAAGCATTGTGTTATCACTGCTGGCATACTCATTCTTGCCAAGAGCTTCAATCAGATAGTGGTAAGTGCTGAATGAAAACTCTTGCTTAAGTTGCAATGATTGAATGTGCTGAAAACGTTCTTTATAACAAACTCTTCAGGGAATATTTTTGGCCCAGGAACTTTTACTGATCATTCAGTATGATCATGCTAACAGTGTTTGTTATAGGGTAAAAAACAAACAAACAAAAACAAACCAAAACCAAAACCAACCGAAAAACCAAAACAAAAAACAAAATCCCCCCAAAACTTGGAGAAGACAAATCCAAGGAAATATAAAGTCTAGGTCTGCACAAGACACAGACATTGGCCCCAGGCTCATATCTGTGAGGTGTCTTCACTAGCATCTAGACTGGATTCTTGTCATTCTGCTGTAATGCAGCAACTGTGTGTGAAATGGGTATTCCTCCACAGGCCTTTTAACCCCAGGCTAAAACCAGTGTGAGCTGGGGATGGATTAACCACTGCATGCAAAGAAGGGAACTGAACCCTGGTCACCTACATGCTGCAGGACATATAGATAAGGGAGCTGTTTAAACCTGCTGATTAAAGGTAAATCTGTCTATTCTATTCACAGTAGGGAAAGGAATCCTATTTGAGTTTTTATGTTTGTTTGTGCTGTTTTGTTGGAGTTTTTTTTAGCAAAAGAACAGTGTTAACCTTCAATTTTAAACCTGTAAATTGTAGGTGAAAAGATAAAAGTGAAAGCACTAGCAACATAATCCTCACAGACTCCAGAAGATTTAAAAAAAATTGTCTGTTCTCAGTGTATCCACACAGTCATTTTAAATGTCAATGGCCCTCTATTTTCTTAGGACAAACTGTAAGAAGCGTGGTTGATAAATAGCACTGGAGATGGAGATACAGTACAATATCATGTATTTATGCACGATTTATCGAAGTTTGGATTGATTAGCATGGATGTACGACTCTTTAACCGCAGGGATTTAACTCAGATCTGTCAGAGTTCATTAATTAAGAGGCCTTCTAGGCTACATTAGCACAGTGACAGGTTGGTTCTTCCAGGGCTACTCATCTTGTCCCTTAATCCTTGTTGCATCATCAGTATCTAGATTTCAAAATTGTTTCTATTTTAAGGAGTATCCACTAATGAAGAATTGATTGCATTTCTTAGCTCAGAATGGAAGCACGGCTGTGTGTACAGAGGTTCAATTATGAACCTGCTCAAGTAATTTTGAATGCAGCTACCTTTCTGAGCTCAAATGCTGCCTTAATTACTTATATAGTACTTGAAAGGAAGCCTAAAAATATTCAGAGAAATAATTTTCTTATCTTTTAGAGTGATCTTCATAGCTATCTTATTGAGATAAATTGCTGCATTGATATTATGTATGAGATGTCACTTATCAATAGATCCTTTGGCACATGGATTAAAATATGTGATGTGGAAGCATTTTGAGAAGAAAGGAAACTTCAGATTAATTTGTACTTTTACAGAAGTGGAGGTTGCTTTAATATGTAGGTGTATGCAACTGCTTATTTTGAGTGGGGAAAAAATGCTTCTTCATGAATCTACCAGTGAATTCCTCATGGTGAGACTAAACAACAAACCATGTTAGACAGTTGATTTCTGGTAGTGGAAGAACCTCAGTCCCTCTTCAGAACAACTGTTTAAATGGAAAGTATTAATTGAGAAACAAAATTTCAAGTATTGAAGTTTTTCAGGCTAGATTCTCTACTCGGTTTCTCTTAGTGCAAATAAAACACTTAGTCTGTGATATCAGGTTAGTTTTTCAGGGACCTGGAATAGCCTTAGTATAAATTGCAGCGTTCTGTGATGTTTTAAATTAACTTTTGTACTGCCAGCATAATATTTTGCAAGATGCTTGCCAGAAAAGAAACTATTTGGTGTACCTGGTTTGCACCCTTGCCCACTCCATGAAAAGGAGCAGTGGGCATGACTTCCTTTTGCTGGCTCCAGCCTTTTACCATAGGGTGGGAGGAATGTGCAGTACAGCACAAGTGCTGTCTTCCAGTGTGATTCATCCCTCTCTCCTTCTCTGTTTTGGCAGGAAAGGTGTCCACAGAGTAGTTAATCTTTTTCTTTAATGACTGTGCTTATGTGTTAGCTACATGGGATTTGTGCCTTGTTCTGGGGGGCACTATTTGATTCTTGTTCTATGCATTCCTGATGCATTTGGGTAGGGAATGGCTCAGCTGTGACTTCCAGCGATATTTAGGCTACATTCATACTGGTAAGTAAAACAGGCCAGGGATGGTTCTCTTGTCCTGGGGTTAAAAGGCACAGCATGCCTTGTCTCCATACGGCTAAGTTCTCATTTCCCAAAAGGGGTTGGCCTCATTCAGCCTATTCCTTGGGAGCAGTCCCTGGCCTGTGCTGTCCCCTGAACCATGCCCAGTCATTGTCTGGAAAAATCTTAGCTGTCAGGAGCCACAGCTGTGCCAGGGAGCAGACTTACAATGGAACAGCATGGGCAGGAACATGCCGGCATGCCAGTGCATGTCCTGGCCCTCTTCTCGTTCCTGTTAAAAACATAACCATGTTAATATTGATGTTCCCTAAGTTTAGCAGTGTCTTTAAATCCTGTTTTCAGGTTTTGTGCCAGCCATATAATCAAAAGTGGCATTACAATTCTATTAATTTTTAAAAACAATATTAAATGGAAAGTCAAATACTTTTACAGCAAAACAGAGTGCAAATAATGGAACACAGTAGTTTTATTCTTTTGGTGGGATGCAGGATGAAACAGAGAAAGAGAGAGGTAATACCTGCAGAAGAACTTGCTTTCCTTTTTTTTGACCTAAAAAGGGTAGGCGTGTTTTTCAAGCTATTCTTAAACTGAACTAGTACATATGTAAATTGAAGTGCATGTATGTGAAGTTCCAGCTGGGTTAAAAAAAAATCCTAAACAGATTGAAGCAAGGAAATGAATAGTTAGGGGAATGTCAGTAAATATTCAGATATCCTCAGAGTTTCTTAAATAAATGCACATTTGTAAAATATATCAGATTGCTTATTCCAAACACAGCTTTAACTCTGTCCCTGTATCCATTCCCAGTCTTAGTCTGCAGACCAGAGAACCCCTATGGTCAGAACTCTACATCAAATAAATTCTGAGTATAAGTTACAGCTATCACACAATATGGTTATGTTGGAATATTTTTACTGCTTAATAAGAGACAAAGTGGATATTTTATTTTGGAATCAAAGTGCTGTTTTGTGGATTTATGGTTTATAAGGTTGGCAATGTTTCTGAGTACTTTCTTTTCCAAAGTACATAAATATAAAGTGGTAACAGTTTTGGTTTTAGTATATAAATGTAGTTAATAATCTGTTCAAACTATAAAAAATTCTATTTATGAATGGCCAAGAAATGTAAGTGGGATTGATTTTTCTTTTTACAGGAGGATCTTTTAAATCAACTGGATGAAATGAATAGACAGTGAATATCACAATGGTTTGGGGGGATCATGGCACACCAGTTGACCTTGTGGAACTTCAGTTATTACTTCATTAAACTCATTACTGCCTCTGAGTCTTATTTAAAGGTCACGGTCTTTTTTAAGGATTTAGTTACTAAGGAAAAGAACTACTCGTGTTTGTGCGCGTGCACAGATGTGCACTCACTGGCTGGTGTGCTGAAGGACGTTCTCTGCTTGGGATTGGCAGCTCGGAGCAGTGGAGGGGCCATAATGTGCGAGGGTTCTTGTGGGCTACATGGGGATTTGTACTGATTGTCCTGTTCTGACATCCTGGTCTTTATCTTGCTTACAATATATGCAAACATGTCAGGCAATTAGACATGTGAAGACGTGGTTCTACTTGATTATTTGACTTCCTGCAACTAATAATGAGACTTTTGAAAGATTTAGTGCTATGCCATTGAATATAAAAGAAGATTGGAGGCCTGTATGTGCAATGGAGTTAGGTGTGGTAGATTAAATTTGTCCTGGCATCTGTATTGAAGCCTCCCTGTAGACCCTATCAGCTGTAATCAGCACTGTTGCCAGAAATAACATTGTAGTGTTGAAAATATGGGTGTCTTAAGGATATAGCTGGGGCACTTGAAGAGTTTGCTTGTTTGTTTAACTTTAAATTAATAAAGACCCACACAATTCTTTTAATTTTCCTGGATTGTTCTTGAATTCTGTCTTTTTAATTATTTTCAATATTCTTTGTAAAGACTGCTGGTGTCCAAATTACATATAAATACTTAAGAAAAATCTAAGTATCATGGCAGCACATTGAAAATATCTACTTATGGGCACAGTATTGGCCTAAATGAAATAAAGTCCCAGTAGGATTCAGAGGAGAGAAAGAATACTTAAGATATACCTTAGCTCTTGCATCAGTCAGCATTATGTCTACACTTTGAACAATGCATTCCCTTTCAGTTGCTAGAATTTCTTTTTCTGTTCTCTTTTTTTTTTGGGGTTTTTTTGGTTTTTTTGTGATAATAACTAGAAATGATCAACAAAAGTTTTAAATCATGGCCAGGCAATGACTATTGAATATATTGAAAGAAACAGGATATACAATGATTTTGAAATTCCTGGGAGACCACTGCGTTGTGTTATTTACTACCTCTTTCCAGTAAGGCTGTGGCTGTGAGAGTAAAGCAAGTGAGTCAGAACATGCTTGACCTCTGTGGCACTGATTTCTCCTGTGCTCAGATGTTCATGAGCCCAGGTGCTGGACATTTTTCAGTGAATGTGTGACCCTGAGATCAGAATGGCACTATGTTACCGGGAAGGAGCAGAAGCATAAATCTAAAATTAGTAACCCCTCTGATTAATACTTTAAAGGATTGCGCTATTGAAATCCGCAGTACCTGCTTCATGAGGTCATTGTACCATTAACTGTAACTATACTAAGAATTAAGAATGTATTTTCTATTAAATTTGCTATTTAAATAACATAATATATATTCCCTTAATGAAAAGTGCGTCTGATTATTTCCTAAAGAAACATACTTAAAAGGACCAATCCTGCAAAGGGGCCAGTAGGTTTCCTGAATAGTTACAATAATAGTATTAATAATCACATTATTAGAAATGAAGTAATTGTAAAATTTCAAGTTTTAAGTTGTGCTGCTTACTTTTTGAATTTTCTATTTTTGAAGCAATTTCAATTCAGCAGTTGATTTCAGGGTAGTTTACAGACCACTTCTGCACACAGGTTACTGTATGGATTGCTCTGCTGCATTGCTGTGTTAAAAGTATTATTCATACTTTTTTGGATGTCTTTTCTTCAGAACATGGAAATTATAACTAAAGCCTTAGGTTTAGCTTTAAAAAAAGGCTTTCTTCAGTCTAAAGGAATCTTATGGTGTCACTTTCAATCTCTCTTGTGAAAGTTAAATTTCTTTCTCTTGCTTTCTTTTATGTTCAAAATCTTAAATAATTTATTACCACAAAAGAATGTATACTGAATCCAGTAACCAACAGAGGATGTGGAAAGATTTATTGGGAGAAATATAAAGAGCATTCCTGGCCAGGTGTATTTTATTTCTTTTTGTGAAATGGAAAAAAGAATAGACACCTCAAGCCAACTTCAGATATGGCTGGGAGCCCATTTGGAAAACAGTGTCTGTAATTGTGAAGTGCTTCTCAAGACAAATGGAACAAAATTGATGAGGGGCACAAAGAGATTTGGAATTGCTGAATAGCAAGAAATGTGTTGTTCGATCTTGAAAGCAACTGCAGTGTTTGCCCTCTGAGTGGGTGTGTGTACATGACTTCTGCTTTCCTCATTCATTATACAGTACTTTATACCCGTGGGAAATGAGGGAATGAAAGTCCTACTGAACCAGAGTAGTAAATTCTGAGTTTGTCTTTGCACCCTTGATCCATGACAAAACGTCCTGAACTACACTTCCACACTCCTTGCTTAACTGACAGGAGGTGTCACTCAGTGAACAGCAAGACAGATACGTGGTGAACGTTTTTATTCTACCACAATTCTTTAGAACTCTAATAAATATTTTACTTCATATAACAATATATAACATGAATTTGTCAGGAGTGTAATCTTTTGCATGGTTAAAAATTGTAATATATTTGATGAATTTTAGGACCAAATTTTAGTCAAATACAAACTTTTTTTTCAGGAATGATAAGAGAATCAGTTATGAACTAGCTATTTTTAATTCTATCGTTATCTCTCTAGCATGTTTCCTGTAATTTACATAAATCATAAAGTTAATAAGAACATTATCATAGAATCAGAGAATAGTTTGGTTTGGAAGGGTCCTTTAAAGGTTAGTTATCTACTCCAACCCCCCTGCAGTGAGCAGGGAGATCTTCAACTAAATCAGGTTGCTCAAAGCTGAGTCCAACTTGACCTTGAATGTTTCAAGGGATGGCACATCTGCCACCTCTCAGGGAAACCTGCTCCATTATTTCACCACTCCATCAGAAAAACTTTCTTCTCTGTATCTAGTCTGAATTAACCCTCTCTTAGTTTAAAACCCTTACTCCTTGTCCTATCACTACAGGCCTTACTAGAAGGTCTGACCCCATCTTTCTTGTAGGTCCCCTTAAAGTACTGAAAAGCTTCAGTAAGGTCACTCCAGGGCCTTCTTTTTTCCAAGGGGAACAACCCCAACTCTCTCAGCCTTTCTTCATAGTAGAGGTACTCCAGCCCCCTCACCACTTTTGTGGCCCTTCTCCTGGCCTGCTTCCACATTGAGAGTGTTGCAGAGACACCTTTCCACTTTTGGTTTTTCCTTCAACTGCAACCTCTTAATCTCCAGCTCCACTCTGTGCTAGCTGAATAGTTAGGTCTCTTCAGCAGTTGCCTTGTTCCTTAAAAAGCATGTTTGGATGATATGTTTTTGTACAAGTTGTGGAAACTGTGTCTTCCTTCTCTATTAATCCAAGTTTTTTAAACATTCTGTACAAATTCTTCCTTCATGTAGCATCTTAATAAAAAAGGAGGTGAAAAGATACAGAATAAAACTGTTCCATCCTTCTACCCAAGGAAGAAAGCTGTATCTGCAGCATCCCATTTTACATGGATGCAGGTCTCATATTACAGGACCCTCATGATGAATTTCCTCGATATGTCTGTTCCACTGGATAGCAGTCCTTACCGTCAAAATGGATTGCTTCCAGTTTTGTCCATGATGGCTATGGAGAACAGCTTTTGATTTCTCATTGTAACTTCCCTTCAGTATTTATAACTTCTAGATTCTCCCTATACTACAGTTTTGTAGACCTTTCTTTTTCTCTGTTGCTTCACAGAAATTGTCCCCTCATTTCTTTATCTAGGGATGTGTCTGTGCCTGACTACACCTACTTTCTCAGTGAGCAAATGGAAATGTCACTGGTAGCAAAAGGCCAAACTTTTATAGTCGATACAATTAAAAAACTTGGCAATTAGGCAAAAGACTCTTTCAAATGTGAGCTGGAGTGATCAGTCAGAAGCATGGAATCAATGTCTCATTTTATTACTGTTTCCTGTGTTAGTTTCTACAAACCAGTGAAGTCCTAGTGCTTAAATGTCTTTGAGTAGTTTGTAGTTTACAGATGGAATTCAGTAGGTGCTTAAAGTTGCAGGTCTTTAACTATGTTACTCAATTAAGCCCTCCATTTTGTTCTATCTTTTCAAACTCAACATTTTTACTCCTTTTTATTAGCTTTTAAAAATCAGTTAGAAAACAAGTGATAGAATCAAGCACTTGGGTAGTCTCTGGAGAGATGGCATTAATTCTAGCAGTTTTGCATCATGGAGATTGGAGAAAATGGTTATTACTATCAAGTTGTGCTTCCTTAAATATAAGTTTTAGAAGTCCTTCTAGTAAGTACAACTAAAGGTTGTTATCTATTTCAACAATAATATGGTAATTTTGCATACTTGAAAATTGATTTTTCATATTTACTTTTTTCCAACTTTTGTAAAAGTATTATTTTCTCTGCTCCCCCCACCCTTTTTTTTTTTTCAGGACCCTTTGCTGCTTCAGGAGACAGCGAATTCTGCTGCTACTCTTATCATGGCATTAATAAAGGACAGAAACACAGGGTTGATTGGCCAGCTGTTGGTAGCATAAGACCATAAATCACATGTAGCTTTTGGAAATGTTTGCTTTTCGTCATCTATTCACCAAAGGTCTTGAGTCATTTTACCCTTTGATTAAAACTCTGGATTTATGCCATTTACAATTGAGATCCTCTAACAGCATATTTTTGATACTTAAAATGCAAGTCTGATATTATGTATAAAGTGAAAAAGGAAATACAAATAATTCTGAGATGCACTGGGTACATACTTTGAGGACTGATATGTTTTTTAAGGTACTGATCATTTATAAAGGTGCACACAGGACACCAAAGCATTCATGCAGAATTGTCTCTAACCGTGTGTGTGTGGTCCTCTAGGAATGCATGACCTGAATTTTATTTAGATAAATTAATCCTAAAGCATAGCTCATCTACTTTATGTGAAATTATTTTTGAAATGCTACTGTAATACCTATTAGTGAATGTAGAGTTCATTACCAAGTGTGGCCTTCCTGACGTCAGCGGAAACGCATGTCACAAGAAGAGTTGGAAGGGTCAGAACCCTGTTCGCCATGGAATGAAGGTAACCTCAGATCAAAGAAAAGATGTGCATGGGGACAAGGTGCTAAACCCCAGTTTTCCAGACACAGTATGCTCTAGCTGTAGCCTCCTTGTTACTACACTTCTTCCAGTGCCCATGTGCCATCATTCATAGCTCGTGAAGGACCACTAAGTACTGTTTGCACATCTGTGCATGTATATGCATGTATGTGTGTATGAATGCTTGAAGGGTGAGAAAAGGGTTAGACTGAAAAAATCAACCCAGTCTGTAGGTAGTGGAGAAATAGGAAGATTCTGTTAGCTCCTCTATAAGAATACAATTTTCATCTCTTGCTGGTTAGCATATGTTTTTATTAAATAGTAGTGAAGAGACTAAACATTATGAATTCAGACATATGCTCCATGGATAGTCAAGTGTGGATAGTTGGGACAAGAAGAAGAAATGGTGAATGATTATTATGTGGAGTATCTTCAGGTGTCACAACCATTAGGAGCAATACAAGAAGAGTCCCTGAAATCATCTGTCCCTCCCTATGCATCAAACTCAGGAATCCCATGTCTCCTGCAATTTTTGAAGGGGCTCAATTAATGCCTCACATACCTGCTGTGACTGGGAATAAGGTCTTGGAGCAGTATCCCCACCAGAAGTGTTCAGTGAGTCCCCGATTCAGTCTGTCCTGAGTGAGAGCACTGTCAGTTCAACAAGTTTCTCTCTAAAAGCATCATTTCTCCTCTTAACTGCCATCAGGTTCCACACTCTATCATGCTCAGAGAAAACTTAGGATAACATGCTCCTCACTTGATTCCCTTCCTCTTTCCCTTCATGGGACTACCTATATGTCTAGTTTAAATCCCTTTTAGAAGCTGATCGTGATCCTGAACTTCCATCATTGCATGGTAAAATAAAGAGGTTTTTAGCTGATGATTCTATATCCAAAGCAGACATTTTCTTCCACACAGAATTCATGCAAAGACAAGTAACAAAGTTCATGTGCATCATCTGCTATTTTCTTTGCTTGTTTCTCCTCTCTACTTTGATTAATAATTTGTCCTTTTCTGACACTGTACAGCATAAGCATTCGTATTAGCTTTGTGTATGACTATACAATAGGCATATTTTGTTCATAAATATATTCATGTCTGTTCATATGCAGAGTATGCAAATAAATGAAGAACTAAAGAATTTATTACTGGTATTCATAATTCATAATTTAACAGCTTTCACAAATGAATTTTCTGAATTTGCTTTTACATTAATAAATTTGATGAAGGAATTCATTTCACAGGCTTTTAAAAGACATGATGAAAGATGTCTCTTTGACTGTATTTTGTGATTCTTCTTTGCTTGAAGACTAGAATACAATGTGATATGTTTACCCCAAATAATAAGCAAGTGAATTTGGAACATCCCTCATGTTTTGTAGCCACTCTTAATTTATACGTCGTGATACTGCCTCAATATTGGTTTGTGTGTAACATCATTTTCTTAAACAGGACCTTTTATTTTTTATAGTTGTTTTACTTCTACTATTCTCCTAAAAGGATTTCAGACAAATTAAAAATGATACTGCAAGGAATGGCTGTAATGTGAAAAATATATTATAGTTGTTTATGGAATTATTTTAAAAAGAGAACAGACAACGCACCACAAAAAGTAGGTTTTGGGTCATGAAATATACTCAGTACTAATCTTAAATGGAAGATAATATGCTTAATTGCTAATGTACTGTTAATCATTGCATTATGGATTTTTAATATTTAACAATCTTTTAAAATAATCTACAAACATTGAAAAATCTATTTTGCTGGAAGCAAATACACCAACAACAGAACTACTAAACCAGATCACGAAATGCTAGAATGCAGTAAGAAAAAAACAAACTGGACTGTGATTAATGTTATTGTGAATCCAAACCAAATTGAAACGGTCTTTTGAGTGATTGTTAGTACATACAATGGGAATAAAAATATAAAATTAAATTAGAAGCTGATTGTTTTTTGTCTGTGCATTGCTTCTCACAAATAGCAGTATGCATGAGAAACTTGGCAGACTTTTGTATGCACATGCTGTTTTGAATTTAACTAGTGAATCAGTCACCACCCATATTGCTTTGAACATTTGGACAGAGATAACAGAGTATAAATAAAAGCTGAGACTCTGCCAGCCTTGCTTACCTTACTCCTTAAGCACTCTAATTAGTATTCCTTGGGCAGTGTTCATCAGAAAAGAGAATACAGAATATGGCCCTAGAAATGCTTTTTGTAACTGCCAAGTCCTAGCTTGGAAAAAAAAACAACCCTGGTTTGATGGTCCTCTAAAAATGGCTGAAAGAATGAAAAGGATAGATGGTGGAATTAAAAATCAAAAACACCCCATACTCCCAAACTAAATCAAAAAGCAAAGAGAAACCAAGTGAGATGTTACCCTATTACAGTCAATGGCATAGTAGAGTCAACTTTAGTTGACTTTTAAAATATCACAAAGAAACTTTTAGCTTATCTTGATAATTAATGTATGCTGAAGAATAAAAAGTTTTTCTGTATGCCATGAAGGTTTTGGTGCATTCAAATTTGTGTTTCTATGTCACACCAAAGTCTCAACATTGCCGTGGTGCTGTTGTAGATGCCATCCAAAGGGGACCTTCCAAAGACATGTACGGTTTCTGATTACTGCTTGGCACTTTCTGAAGATACAGCAACTTTTCCTGACTGGGACATGTACATGGCTGGTAGTTTTAAAAACTGTGTGTTATGAGACAATTTGAGCCTCAGCCTCATGGTTTTTAAGATTGATGATTATTTTCTGTTCCTATTCCTATCTAACTGGAAACACTCCCAGTATTTAGTTACTAGATTGATTAATTCAGATGCATAGTTTACTAGATGGTCAGTTTTTCTCCTTGTGTAGGTAGTGATAGAATGGTATTCAGGGGACTTTCCTTTTGTTTGTTTCAAAGATCACTAATTAAAATCCCAACTAATTCTCACTGAAACAGGGAGAGCTGCTGAGACTTGTGAAAAGAACAATATCTTCAAGGGCTTGCACTGGTAAGATCTGTTATGAAATGTTAAGGTGTAAGTATATATGTGATCTTTATGTTCTAGAAACATATAAATGTGACATGAAAAAAAGTTCAACTATAACTACAGTCATATTTAAGGCTAGCCTTGAAGAGCTGAATTCCAAGAAACTTAAGAAACTGCTTTCATTATTCCTGCCCAACTCAATCAATCCCATCTTTTGCACCTGATTTTGAATAATTTGCAATGGCACCCATTTTGATGAGTAATGCCCTGCTCTAGGTGTCTACAAGGAGAGACCAAGGCAAAGTATGAAAGTGGGTTCAAATCTTTGTGCCTCAAATGCCTGCACTTTCAACTTCAGACTGGTAATTTTTTATGACATCCATCTCCCTTGACCCATTCCCCAGTGTAGTTGTTTACCACAATTCAGTTTGTCTTGTGCTTCTGGCAAGCACCAAGGGAAAGAAGCAGTCACTGACACCGCATTTTTTCCCAGTGTAAGTTGATTTTGATTGACAGGGCTGTAAAGCACTTGTTAAATATACATTTTCCGTTGTTATTTCTTCCAGGAATACTGAATTAGTTTTGAGATCTAAAAAACACAATCTCAGCACCTGTGCTGAGGAAACAGTCCCAACTGTGAAAATACTTTCTTGATAGAATATACTCACTTGCCTTGCATACACAAACCTGGTGAGCAAAGTGGCATTTCTTAATGTACTTATTGCAAGATTAATTTAAGTATACTTGTCAATCTTCAGGTTGAAATGGATCTTGTCCTTCATCCTGCAGCTATTCCTGTCTCAGAAACTAAAATTATAATTCGGTTAAAATGCCACAACACTGAATTATAACACAGTTACAAAGAGAAATGAGAGAGTAAGAGGCTTGGACAAGGAAAAAGTGATGTGAATTTAAATAACATGGAGAAGCAAGGAAGCAAGAGAGAATATACCAGAGCTCCTCCAGATGGCAAAACCTGCAGGGGAGACCCCTTGAATGGCACAACAGGCTAAGGTCTGCAGGCAGGAATGCCTTCCAGATTCAGTAGCACTTGAAATGGCAGCTCATTCAGACATTTTCCTATCCAGCAGCCATTTTAGATAATCATGTCCCTTCGTTAGTTGTTTGTTGCTTCTTCTGCGTCTCTTTTCTTTTGCTTTGCTCTACCTCCTTCCTTTTGAGTTTGTTCCTCAGACTGGACTCTTCAGATTTCATATTTCCTTTTCATTTCAGCCATTCCTGTCTTCTTCTGCAGGCTTCTCCCATCCTTTCCCCTACTTCTGTTGCTTATTCTTTCTCTCTGTGTTTCTCTTTTTCCATTCCTCCCAGCCCACTATTGTTGAAGGAGAAGATCCCCCCCTTCCTTGACTTGCAAGCCAGGCCGTGGTCTGGCATCAGAAGCCTTTCCTTGCTCCTGGATCGAGAACTGAAGCATTTGGGCTTTGGCACCTCTGTGCAGCTCACAGCTGCAACTGAAAACAGATGTCACTTCCGCTGCCAGCTGCCGGGAGAGGAGCAGCAGCTGCCCGAAGGGACAGACCTCCTGCATGGCAGCTGCTGGGCTGACACTGAATGCCGCTTATTATCTGGCATCATGCTGCCAGCAGAGTCATTCCACTGAAGGGGAAATAATCCACTCCAAGGTCAGGCACCCCCTTCCCCTGCTTCAGTAGCCAAACTTCGGTTTGGAAAGTCAGCACCTAGTCAAGGAGCCAGGTTTTCAAATCTCTCAGAATGGCAGCAACAACAAAAAGTGAAAGAAAAGAAGCCAATCCAGGTACGGCTTGCAGTCCTGGTCACTGAGAAAAGTATGTTTTCACTTACTAACCAGTGGCTTTGCCAGGAGTTGCTCAGAGACAAAAAACAAGGAACCCCACGATGCTGTGTTAAGCAGTTCCTTTCCACAGCAGAGACACAGCCTCACTGAAGTCCTGCTGAAGTCAATGGGATGGAAAGTTCCTTGCAGTGCACTGAGGAATGCTTGGCATCTCACCCGTCCGGCCATTTTCAGCTAACCCACACATAACCATACTGGTTATGCTGGGATTTTATTATTATCATCATTATTTTTATTGTGCTGCAGTTTTAAGTGTGTATTTATGCTGTGTTCAACTCCCTTGCCATTTGGTGGGGCAACATTATGGTCTTGATTAATGCCAACTATGTTTTGGAATTTAACTGTGACTCCAGCTTAAGCACCCACAGGCCTATGGTACTTAAGGTTATAGGTTCACTTCTGAAGGGCAGTTCGGAATTTAAAATCTCTCTTTGAATACTCACTGTGAATCCAGTGACAGCATGGTAAACCTAAAAAGATGATTTTATGCAGGCTTAGAAGAAGTCTTGGCCTCTGGACACTGTGTTTTGTCCCGCATTCCTGTACACTGAGGGCTGTGCTGTGTGTAGCAATTCAGTGGAGGAAGCTGGGAAACTGTTATCTAGGAGGAAACTAACTGCAAAAAGTGATTAGCTTTCACCAGTCACCAGGTGGGATGCCTTTGGGGGAGGCAGTACCTCGTGATTCCTGCTGCAAAGGGATGTGCTGGAGGCATGTAGGGCTGCAGTAATAGAATCATAGATGAGCCTAAACTGCCACTTGACTGTACTGTGGGACACTAGTTTTGTACATTTTCAGTCTCGGACTCTGCCTATGTTGAGTACGAGATGAATATTTGTTATTCTAACATTGTTATGACCCTTCTGCAGACAAGGGCACATATGCAGGTGAAGCACAGGAGGGTCACATGCTGTACATGTCTCCTCTCTTTGGTTGTCATGTGCAGGCTTTGTGAGCAGTGAAGTAAGCCCTGGTTTGTGTTGTGACATGCAAACTTCTCCGAAAATGATACCTCTGAAAATGCTCAGAGGTGAACTACATTCCAGACTGGTAGGTCAGGATAAGAAAAGGAAGGAAGGAAGGAAATGAGGTGTCTCTCACTCTTTCTGGGAGTGGCTGCTTACAGCAGATCAAAGAATTACTATGATAGATATTTCAAGAAAAGCTGCAAAATGCCTTGAGTGCACAGCACAAAAGGCACATTACTTCTCCTTGGTTTCTTGGGTTTTTCTTCTTCTTTAAAGCAATTGGCTTCACTGACTTTGTTCTTAAATCCTGCTTTCGATTGTGCACCTTTGTGTAGGCAGCTCCACAGAAATGGAATGTGCAGGATTTGTCCAAGGCTTTGCTACACCACAGCATGGTTACCTATGGTTACTTACAGTGTAATAACAGGCATTACAGTGGCAGCAATGCACCCTCTGCTGGTGCCTGTCAATATTTTATCCAAAATCTTCTCCAAGTTAACTATTGATAAACACTGCTGATGGTAGAAGAAAGGCCAGTATTTTCCTCTCCTTTGCTGATTCCCAGAAGTGGTAACCTGAGATGTTAAATGGGCTGAAAAAACACTGAGCATGGTGGGGGCTATACAGCCATCGGCCCCACGTAAGTCCCAATGACTACAACATAAATAATAAAGATGCAACAACCTTCAAGAGTAGGCTGGAAAACACCCTTAACATGTGGATTAATGGGAAAGTGGGGATTCATGCTAATCAGGTTGTGTGGGGTGGAGGATGGCAAGGCATTTATCATCTGAGACAGCTCCTGCCAGCATGTACCTGCCTCAGGCTGGATTCTTGGTAGTGGTTTTTGCAGACTTTTTCATTCCTCTCAAAACATACACGGAATTAGATTTGTTTCAGATTTCTGGAAAACCCGAAATTACGACCTAACTGGGCAAGGTCTGGACAATTATATGTTCAAATTATGAATCCTCAAGTGCTTTTTTGAATGTTATTTTGTACCGCACTGCACTGTGATGGAGGTGGTCAGTGACTTGAGTAAGCATTCATGAATGTCTGGGGCTTTTCAAAGTGGCGTTAAGTGGGAAGCAGGTAAGTGTCAGCTCATCCTACATTAGCAATCTTGTATGCAAATTAAAAAATAAAAAGAACAAGCCACTCCTTTTAAGTGTGAAGTTAAGCAGGAAAGAAAATCTCAGTAAGAAGTGACATCCATTAGATTCAGCAAGGATAACAGAATAATTTCTGATCCATGATTATCATATCCTTTAGAATTAATCTGATAATTTATATTCTTTATCAAGTTTGTATTTTTCCCCAAAAAAGGCAATCAGATGGATCCTTAGAGGATCTTTTGTGACTAAAATGTAATATTGTAAATACTCAGGGTGGAAGAAATCAAACTTGTAGAAAATTATGCTGCAGGTAATATTGCCTTGTAAGTGAAACACTGTGCTCTCCAATAGCTCTTTCATGCCCTCTGCAGTCAAAACTGTTTTGTATCTGTGCAGTCGAAATGCAGTTTTCCTGATTGCAGAATGTAGGGTTAATGAAAACTGTAGAACAGTAAACACTGTTGGGATTTTTTTGAGTGACCTGTAGGCTAGGTCATGACTTTCATTATACACTCACATCTAGCAAGCATTAGGGTAAGGTAGATGATCCTATGCTTTCACAGTGGTGATACCTCTTACACAGCAAGAGCTGAGAGCACAGAAGTAAAGAGAGGTGCCCTCCTGTATGAGATCTTTGCTGGTGCAGACTAGGTTTCACTACACGCATTCATCCATCTCCACTACAGTCTGGATTTTCATGCATATTTGCTGTCAGGTAGAAGTTATGTACAGATGACTGTATAAACTGCTTTAAAGCAACGGTGAGTCTCTCATTAAATGTAACTTCTTTTAGCATCACTTTCAGAGAGTGCTGATCATATTTTAGCACAGAATCAGCTGAAGTGATTCATCCTACTCAAAAGTTATAAAAACAGGTGAGGAAAAGTGTCTTATTTTGGTTGATTGTACCTCAATTACACTCAACTAATTTCAAAGAGATGTCTAACTTTTGGACATACAGAATTGTAATATAGTGAATCATACCTCTTCTATTTACATTTGAAATGTGCAAGAGTGCATAAAAATTTCATTGGGTGAAAGAAGAAATGGTCACTCAGATGAAAAGAAGGACTGTAAATAGCTTTCCTAGGTCCTACCCTGGCAAAGCATTTAGTATTTTAGCAAAGGATGCCGTACTCATTACACATGGAGATGCCACATGGGTATGAAAATAAAAGTTTTATCAGAAAGTAGTCTGAGGAATATGTTCTTCTCTGTTTCTAAAGTACCAAAGGTCAGTCCTGAAGCACTGAAGAAAAACATTAGTCCTGAAATACCAAGACAAGGTCTCCTGGAAAGGAAAGAACAAGTATGATATAATTGAAAGAATGAATAAAACCAGCAGTAATAATAATAATCATGAAAAAAAAGAATTAAGAAAAGCAAAAGTCAGCAGTGCTGAGATGATGATTTGCTGTTTAAAACATCAAAGATATTTTATTTGCCATAACCATGATATTTTTCAAGAGTAACTGCCTGTTACTGACTCTGGTTTGGACTTCCACCATGGACTAGACCAGGTAATTTTATGCCTGCCTGTGCCTTCCAGTTCTCTGCATATATAAATATATATATAGTATATAAAAATATATATGTAATTGAAATGATAATAACTCCTGAAAGCTTTCTGGGCTATGGCTGTCACTGTCATTGCCATATTCATTAGCAGAAACAACAGCTGGACTCAGACACTGGTCTCATGGAAGTATTTCTGAAGAAATTAATATATTGCTATAAATGGAATAGGTTTCTGATCTTGACTGAGACATTAATGTGCTGTTCACTTTTAAAACAGTGACTCTTCTTGAAGGAACTTCATAGCCTAAATAAACCAGCCAAGGGGTGAGGCTGGACACAGGTGCTGTAAGGAATCTGGGGAGGGCCATGAACCCAGTGACTGCTTGAGGAAACACAAAGTCCCCGGATGATTAGGACAATGCCAGATCACAGAGACCCCTTAGTCCCCCATTGTATCTCACTGCCCTCTTTTCTCACCATAAAAGAGCAAAGTGTGCGTAGTGACCATGGTCCCATATTTCAAGACAGACCAGAGAGTCTGGTTTTCTGGGCACTAGGGAAAGATGGGCACTGACAGGCTGGTAAACATCACTATGCTTCAGCCTCTCGCTCTGTGCAACATGAATAATGGCTGCTTCACAGTGAATGTATTCATATTCATGAAGTCTTTTGTAAATTAAAAATTGTAAAAGCTTTAAAGTTCTGTCTTATAAAATTTATTACTACTGAGATGATACTTGAGTGCTGAAAACTACTCTGTGTATCAGGGAATCCTTGATTAATCAGTTGAACCATGGAAATCTCACTTTGCCTGCATTCATTTTCCAGTGGCTCTAGAGATAATAGGTGATATTACTCATGTACCTGAAGTATATGCAAGGACCTAGGAGCACAGAATTTATCAGTGTATTAAAATTACCCAACCATATTTCTCATTTGACTCATTTGATGTTTTGCAGTAGATTTACAAATGCTTACCTCTGTTTATGTTCTGCATCAACAACATGAATTGAGCAGAAATCGCTCTTGGGCAGACCTGGGATTGTCACTCACACTGATGACAATGCTGTTAAGAACCGTGATTTTTTGAAAAACATTTAATAGAGGAAACTGGACTTTCAAACTGTGTGAGCAGTGCTAGGGGACCAGGGCTGCTCAGAGTGTGTGTAACCCTGCCAGGGCTGGGCTGTGCCCACCAGATGATAATGTCCCTTTAGGTGGGGCCAGCTGGCGGCCAATTTGCCTCAGAAGAGGGCTGGGGACAGGCTCCCCTTGCTCTTTGTCTGGCATCCATTTCCATGCAGAGCCTCCTTCTTGATACTGGCACAGGCTTTGCTGCACACCCATTTGTACCCACAGCCCAGTCCAGACCCCTGCTCAGCCCACCCCCGTTCCAACAGGCCTGGCTGTGACTGTGGCTGAGCTCAGGACCATACTCCTCTGAGGGACCCTGAGCAGGGAACAGTCCCCACATCCCAATTCACTGCTGCGTGTTCTCTGCCCAAGGCTGAGGCTGACATTTTGTAGGATGAGGATGAGAAAACCCTTGGGGATCTTCAACCTGAATGAGTTTTTTGGAGGAAAACAGTGTCTACAAAGTTGAAATTATCTGTGGAACCAAATAAGAGAAATTCAGGGGTTTTAGCCAGCTAAAAACATGTGTGCTTCAATTCACCAAAGCCATAACCTTGCATTTCTGTGGTACTATGCTGACATGGAAGGAGAGAAGATCAGGCCCTCATTGCATCCCTGCAGTTGTCCTCTGCCAGGTGCCTGTGGGACACCATCTTCCACAGGGCAGTACAGACGCTCCTCCAGGCAAGCTGCAGGTGCGGGGAGGGAGTTGGACGATTCTTGAGCCTTTGTGAAAGATATTCGCCAGGAAGACTTCTCCATAGATAAGATGTGGCATTAAACAGCAGAATATTCCTCCCAAAGGGCAAAATGCTGTTACTAGGAGAATGCACTTTAATTCTAGTTTAAAACAAAGCATTTGAAACAAGCTGCATTTGTATGCCAAACTGTTTTACTTTGATTGAAAATACTCAAGCAGATGTTTCAAAATTTCCCTTTTTTCTCATTCATATCAAGAAAATGGAAGTGCTGCTTTCTGGCTTTGATTTAGGTTAGAGATTCAAGTATCAGTCTTCATGGAGGGACAGCAAAACAATTTGTGCCCTTCAGCTCTTGCTGCAGAGCTCTGGTGAGAGGGATGATGGAGAGGTGTGCTGAGGACAGAGGTGCAGAAGGAAGGCCCGTACCCCTAGGCACCTAGAAAGGGAGGGAAGGTGAAAACGGGATGGCTGGAAGCATTTGAAAGCCACAAAGAAACAGACAAACTCTTAACATAGTGAGTAAGAGTAAGTGATGATGGGATTAAGGTTGTTCCTGTGATAAACGTAGGGTGTTAGTCCTTTACAAGCCTTTTCAGGGTGATACTCCTGATAAACGCGGCGGTGAACAGGGGGTGAACGCAGGGCACAGAGAGCAAACACGACTGGGAGAGGGCTCGGAGCGGAGTGGCCGTGGCGGGCAGGCTCTCCCTGCAGGGGGAGTCGAACACCAGGAATGGGGAGCGGTCGGGAGCGGCTCCCGGGGCATCCCGCGGGATCCCGGCCCGCGCCGCCGCGTGTAACGCACACCTCGTCACCTATTGAACTCCTTAGCAGCTTAACTCTATTAGCTGTGATTTATATGCTGTATGTAATAGGGTTTAGCTGATGGGTTTCGCTAATGTAAAGTAGTCTAAGAGATCATGAGGTGGATGTGCATGTGAGGGAGAAAGGGCAGCCTCCTGGCACGTTCTGGTTGTGGACTTCCAGTTGAGGAACTACAGCCTAAAATCTCTGCCCGCTGACCTAGTCAGTCAGTCCCAGCCTCACAGGTAGTTCCATGAAGCTTAAATTGTATTAAAGCTATTTAAAAAGCATATTTGAGCTTAAAGCTTAAAACAAGGGAATCTATTGTTCAGCCAATTTGACAGAAAATTTGGTTTTAAATTACATTTGTGATAATTTATTATTGTAAAAATAATGTTATACAATCACATATTAATAGCTAGGGATAGAACCAGCAAAGGCTGAAGATGTATATCTGTTTAACACCAAAGTACTTGTTCTGTGGTTCTGACTTGTCCTCTTTCTTTAGGATGGTGTATGCAGAGGATGTGGGCTCTTCCCAAGTGGGTGCAGTCCCGTATTGTGAATGACAATCCACAGCCAAGGGAACTGCACCTGGTGTGTAGTTTAGGGAAACAATTACCAGCTTCTCAACTGTTGCCAAGGCCAAGCAGGGATTGAGGGAGCTGCAATAGCAGACACTGTCTGGCAGACACTGAAAGTAAGCACACATGCACAAAGGCACGTTCAGAATTGCACCTGCACACACGTTAATTTATAGGTCTTGTGTTTAAGACAGGGCTACTCAGTGTTATTCTCAGTTGTTACCAATCTTTTTATTCTTTTGAACTGTTTGTTGTATCCATTTACTTTAAGCACTAGTGGAGGAGTAGTTAGAGGAGTAGTTAAAAAGTTCTTCACCCCAGTTCAGAGAAGACTCATCGCTCCAAGTCAATTGGACTCTTTTGCTCAATGTTAAAGTTGACTAATGACTACTTACATGTAAGAGGTTTGAATATCATATAGATACTGGATCCAACTTAAGTGCTGACTGTTAGCAGTGCAACGTGCTCAGACTGGCAACTGGCTATGTCAGATTGCTGTATT
>VWZD01008695.1:5698-36894 GCA_013396695.1 Sakesphorus luctuosus
CAATTCTAGCATGTGGTACTTGAGATAGTCCTGAACCCAGTATGTTTTCCTGATGGCTAGATTTGCCTGTCACTTGTGTTTGCTTACCAGCAGTATCATATGAATGAGGCGAATTTTCATTGGAAGAAGCATATTGAAAACGTGTGTTTATTCTGCTTTGTTACATCTGTGTGAGGTTCCCCCGTCCCAATGCAATTGTTTTTACTTTCTTTTAATCTTATAAAGAAATGTAAAAGTGGAATAACTGACCCCACCTTCAAAGTCGTTTTCAGAGACAATGAAGTCATAGGCTTCTGTTTTTAATAATGTCCTGCAAAACACAAAGCATCATTAATCATATTCAGAGGATAAAAGACACACAGATTTCCTAGTCTCAAACTCTTCTGAAGCACTGAACTTTTCAGTGTTGTAGATTCACATAGATAACAACTCTGCACAGAAAGCTCGATCAGCAAAGGAAATGTGAAACAAAACCATTTTTACTCCAGTATATAAAGACTGACTGGTTTTTATGCAAAGCAAAGTAGACTAGAATGGTTATTCCATAATAACTGTTCAAACCAGATGATGTCTGAATAACAGATTCTGCTATTCTCCCTTTGGAGATGAATTCAGTTAAACTATATCTAGGAACATAAATGACATCCAAGTAAGAAATAAGAGAGACAAAAATCATGCTGCTGCAGTATTTACATTCTGACTTCTGTCCCACAAGCTTCCACTGACAATCTTGTGTTTTGTTCATTTTAGATGAATGGCAGAAGCAGAATTGAACTACAAATTCATCTAAATATTATTCTCTTATGCAACTCTTCAGATTTTCATATCAGGACAAATTCTGCCATGTCTTATTACCTTCAATTTTGAATCAATTTTGTCTGGAAATACAGTCTTAGTCAGTTCATTTCCGCATCAAGACCTCGGGAAAATAATTTTGCTCTAAAAGGCAGGAAATGTAATAGAACAGTTGAAATTTGGCCCTCTCCAACGCAGAGCATGCCAAGTTGCATCCAAATTAAAAAATAGCCATGATGATGTGTTTAAAGATGTTAGTTCACCAAAGTGTTTGAGAATTGGCTTTGCTCTGGCTTATGTGCTTAAAATGCTATCATGTGCTAGGACTATGTTGTCAATATGCATGTAAACTGATTATAAGAAAGGAAATGTATAATATATGCTATCCCTATATTTGTCTGATAAGCAAGAAAGATAAGACTGTAACTTGCCTACAGTTGCAGATCATGTTGTTCCAGACAAAAGGAGGCACAATTAATCTCAGTGTAGTCTGCAGGGTGAAATTCAGGCTATAAGAAGTCCATGTGAGACTTGACTCTGATTTCAGAAAAACCAGGATTCCACTTTCAGAGTGATACCACTTTGCACTAGCATAAATATATCCAGTAAAAGGTTTTCCCACACTACAGGCAGTTTAGAGAACTGCAGTGCAATGTTTTGCAGAGTAATTGGATGGTATGGAGAAAAGGGTCATTGGAAGTCATCAACAAAGCATTTAAGTAATCAGCATTGGTTTTGAGAAAGATGTAGAGAAAAGTCTTAGAGACTGATGCCAAAGAGGTTTTTGATTTCTGATTTTTCACATTTTGTAGATTTTAGAAACACAATAGATGTAGCACTGTAGATTTTAGTGGGTTAATATTTAGCACCTTATAGTATAAGGTCCTTCTATCTCTACCCCTGCTCCAGAACAGGCCGCTAAGATCTGCCAGCTATTTAGTCTCTTCCTCAAGGTACAAGATTGGAGGATATCAGAGGGAACATAAACACAGAGCAGAGTGACCTGGAGCCCTGGAGAGTGTCCAAAAGACCTTTATGTGCTGAAGAAGAGGAGGAGGATGAAGACAGAGGGTCCCGACAATCCCAGCCTCAATTCAACAGGGAGTGGGAACTGGGAGGGGACAGAGGTGGAACTGGACATGTGGACAGTAGTGATTGGATAGATTATATTATAAAAGCTATGGAAATCAAAGCTTGCATTAGCGCACGGCTATGTATTCCTGGCTGAGCGGGGTTGCTCATTAAAGTAACTACCCCTTATCTCCTACAAAACTTGTCTTGGAGTCTTTTTTACAGACTTCTATGGCAACAGACTTTTCCACCAAATAAATTTTCCTGGCCCATCAGCCAGAAGCTGAGACCTCAACACTCTCAGCCCAGCACTTTACAGGTCCTATAGACACCAGTGCTCCACACATCCATTAGTTTTTCTCATTTATCCTCCAGTGACCTTCACAGCCTGATCCATCTTCAATGCTTTTTACAGCAGGAAAGTGGGTGGGTGGCAGAGGCAGATCATTTAGATTACAGCATCTTACCTGCATCTCTTCAGGAGAAGACAGACAATCTGTTCCAACCTGCAAGCTATCTGCTGACGATAGTGCTGTCCTGAATCAGTTCATGAGTACTTTTTCTCCATTTTCATGACAAAAATATCTCAATCATTTTTTATGATTTGGAATGATTTTCACTTAGTTTTTGTAGAAAAGTGCATTGCAAACCCTTGTGACTCTATTAATAACTTGGTTGAAATTTATAGGTAAATTAACGTGAATATTCATACCTATATATTTGTGTGACTTTTTACAGTGTGCATATTCATATATTTGACAAAAAGAAAAAATTCTTTCATTCTTCATAGAAGGAACGTACCTACCATCTGCAATTTCATGCTACTATTTCTTTGCAGTAACTGTTTTATTTAATAAACTATTTTATTTTACTTTTAAATGGCCCTTCCTCCTAACTGATATTTAGTAAGGTCATAGAGAATTACAGGGAATGGGAAAAACAGCTATTCCCTTCAATCTGAAGAACAACATTTATTCATTGAAATAAACCTTACAAACCAGAAGTACAGAGATTAAGTGAGAAGATTCTACTTAGTTTCTCCAAAGACTGAATCTAAAAGAAATTTGATATATTTTGGGTTGGGTGTGTGTAGTCATGGTTTGTTTGGTTGAGTGTGCTTCTCCACATATACAGCAACTTTTCTAAACATTGCAAAAAGCTGTCATCGGAAGTTATAAAAATCTGGATAGTTGTTTTATAAATTGTTTATTCTAATAAATCAATTTTTCACAAGTATAGCATTCAGTGACTTCAGAATGCTAATGGGAAGAAAAAAAAAATAGTTGTGACTGTTCTCACTAAAAATCCATGGTTTGGGACTGTCTTTATGCACTACAGTAGTCAATGAACAATGCAATCTATTACTAAGTCAAGGTACTTCTCAAGGTAATAGACAGGTTGCCAGACTTGTAAGATACACAAGGATATATTTTAATAAACAGCCAATGATATGATATCAATAAGCTAGTTATAGCTCTCCTAACTAGTGGGATGAAATGCAAAATAAACCCAGATAATTTTTCTATGTTATTTAAGTAACAATTTATTTTAACTAAAGTATATACGGGTTTTGGCTCAGACTCTCCCTTCCTACTGAATGGATGAAGAGAAAAAACATATTGGAGGGTTACAAAATCAAATTCACAATGATGAGAACTTTGGATGTGATCCAGATTCAACAGCAGACTTTGATTTTTCAATAAAAAAATAAATCTATTTCTGAAAGCTGAGTTTCTGGGAAGCTCTGAACATTCATGGATGTACTGAGGAACTGATTAATTGGGGTGGCTGAAATGGATAGGAAATACTTGAAAGTCTTAGATTGCCACTTAGTCTTAAGTGTTTCTGGAATTTCATAATGTTCTTAAGGCGTATATTAAATTGTTTTGAAGTCTAAATATCATTTTTCTTTTGAAAATTAACTGGATTTTTTTTGGAAGGAGGGCATTGGAATGGTTTTGTTTTCATTTGAGTTTTGTTAATTTTTTCAAAAAAGCTCTTGAAAAATCTATTTCTATTTTATCAAAAGTAACATTTTTCTCCTCCTATATTTTTCTGTTAATCCAGCACTCAGGAGGCCATTTCTTTGTACCTTGTATTTTTACCTATGAGTGCTTTTGTGATTTTATTTTCCTTGGTACAAAGTGTTCAACATAATTTTAAGGTCAAACACCAACTTATCTGAAATCATATGAGCTGCCATATCAAGATTGAAAGTCATTCATCGCTATTGATTTGTCATAACATCCCTGTGGGCTGAATAATGCACCACAGTGTGCATGTAAACATGATGGTGTTTTGCATTTGTGTGTACACCTGTGTGTGAGGTGTAGCATAAACAAGTCCAAAGACTGATGCACGTTCTCATTGAACAGGTGAATATGAACCAGCTTTCTATGTTCCTATCCAACTTTACTCTATGAAAAAATTTTGATTCTTCGTGGATTTTCCTCAATCAGAGTTTTATTCTGTCTCGATTCTCTTGGGATGTCTTTGAGTGTTTTAGATGATGAAGATGACAAAAAGAGTTTCCTGGGGTCCTAACTGGGTTTAACCCTAACTGAGTATTTATTGAGTATTATCAAAAACGTAAGTGAAGAACTCTTGGCAGATTTTTTTTTCTTGTTTATAATTAAATTGCAGTTTTCTTCATTTTCCCATACATGAAATTTCCATTTATTTTGGATTTCAGTGTTGTTTCTTACTGAACAAAATCTGAAAACTCATATGCTGAAATTAATGAAGGCTACCTTTCCCATGCAAAATGTAGAATAGGAATAAGTAACTTGTTTTTAATAAAAAAAGCTGTTTCTAATCACTTCATAATAATGATGGCACTGGCAAAAAATTCAATTAAATAAATACTCTAAAATAATTATTCACAAGTGAAAGAGTTGAAATAATGAAGGACTGTAGGATGAAACAAACTAGTTGTAGTAGAGATCAGAGCTACAAAAACTTGAACTTCAAAAACTTATTTATTTCACATGACTAGGAAATAGTGCAGGCATGCTTTACTGGGGAGCACTGAGATATACTCCTTTTCTCATTAAGATTGAGGATCTACATTCTGAATTGATCTTTTACACTCAATCAACTTTAATAAAGTTATAGGGAACCTCTGGCTGTAGCTGTCTTCAGTTTTATTTCAAAGTCCTTAATGCTGGAAGAAGTGCCCCACACAAGCTATCCCCATCATCCTATTCCCTGCCCCTTTGAATAGTAAAAGCATTTGTGGCCAGCTGAACTGGGGAACTTGTCTGTGCTGACATTACTTTTCATTTTCTTCACAAACTAGATCCATTCTCCAGTCTGATTTATTGCTCAGCTACACCAGCCCTTGTGACACTGCAAAGGACTAAGACAGTAAGGGAAGAAAATGCAGGTGTGAATAGAAGATGGGAGTGCTCCCTTCACTAGCAGTAACTTTATGCCAGTTTAAAGTGTACACAGAACCACTCTTTCAGTCAAGGTTACGGAATGTCAAAATCAGCTCTGTGAGGGTAAAGATGAGATCTGCTGCCACCTCTTGCTTTGCACTGTTGTCAAATGCTACCCATAAATATCAAGGAAACATTATAGAGGTGGTTTAATTCTTATTTGTTAAATTATTCTTAAAGTTATATTACAGCAGATCCAAACACCAAGGATACCAGTATGACATGTTTGCGAACTTTTTTTCATCCAAGTGAGTTTAAGCACTAGCATCTGTACAATAAGAAAAACAAATTAAACAAAACATCGAAGCAAACAAACAAAAGACCCACCAAAACAAACAGACGAAACCACTGCACACCTCACCTAGGAGGATGTAATCATGCATCTCTAGCCAAGACACTGAAACTACATAGGTCACTTGGTGAGTGTGGAGCAATAAAGCTTTTATTTTTTTTTTTTTAATGAGGGATTTGGAAGGGATTAAGGGACTGGATCACAGAATCTCAGTACTATCCTAAGCTGAATAATGATTTTCATTTCATTGTCCATTTCCCAAACACTGAAAGAAACCACGATGCAGTTCATGACCAGTATGTCATATTATTTCCTAAAACTGACACAAAAAGCTAATAATCTATTCATTAGGGACAATACCTGACTTTAATAAGAAAGAGAGAAAGCCAAGAGAGTGAATGTTTCTTAAGTTTCAGAGACACTTATTTTCTTTTGAGGTTACCTGTACCTTTCTTTTCACATACAAAAAGAGCATGTTTCTAAACAACTTTTGTGCTGGTTTGCTGGATATACTGCTTTTTTCACACATGGCACAAGGTCAGCTGTAGCCCATTACCTTTTTCCTATGGATGTTTGATTACTACTTGCTGATTTCTTTAACCTTGAACCACATAAATCAGTAAATCCTTTCTGGGAACTGAACCATTTAGTAATGCAACGTTGAACATCTGTCTTTAGGAATACTGTAAATTTATTTCATAAAAAGGCAATTCAACATAGCTAATAAACCTTTCATGCTTTTTACTTTTTAGCTGTTTCTAGATTCTAGAGTGTCATGAATTAAACTGTAGAAATCCATTGTAAGTGAATAAGCTACTAAATGCAAAAGAGAAAGTTTCTGAATAATAGATTTGTACTTTACAGAAGTTATTAGGGTGTACATTTCTCATGAGGACCAGAAATCTTTGAGGCTCTGAGTTGTGCTGTACATCATCCTGACATTTTTTTCTCAGTTGGTGTAAATATAAATGCCCACAGTACCTACAGTGAGGCATGTTTCCACAGCTGATATTTAGCTCTACTGCTATGTCTTGAATATCAGTTCTCTCTATACCCTTGTATCATTAACTACATACCAGATTTCCTAAAGGAACTGATAATAGATGAGAAATAAATAACAAGTGAGAGATCGCAACTGAAAGAGTTGCCCAGACTTTTATAATCAATGGAGAGAAACAGCCTCACCCAAAGTGTGAAACAAGCTGATAAATTATGCTGGGAGAACCTTTTTCATTCTTTAGATAGTTCAGGACAAGTACGAGTAGTCCAGATCTACCCCAGGGCCTGAAATATAGGCACCTAGAGTTAGATAATGGGGAATTCTCAATCTGTGTTGAGCATGCACCACACTCAGCTCAGTATTGAAAAAGTGTTAGTCTTCAATGGAAGCAGCTAGAAGTAACAACAGGAATCACTTTTCCTCATTCCTCTGACCTTGACATTCAGTTTTTTACTCAGGCTTCTTCCACAAAATGCATTTACTTTAATTTTACAAGTAAATACCCTTTAAACATGAGAAAAATAAGTCCAAACATTATTCTTAGGCTTTTTTTCTGGAACTATGGGTAGATTATTTTTGATGCACAGGGGTATTTCTAAGAAATCTGGTGATTTCTCCTCATATTATTGTAGGTGTCAGTATTTTGGGCTTGTCTGGGTTAATAATCCTCCCAGTCTTCAGAAGCATTAACTTGAATTTGCTGTCTTTGTTTTCCCAGAGGTGAAACATCAATTAGATGGTTCTAACCAGAATAAGAGGATGATTTAGGGCATTAACACTTCCTTTCCAAAGTGGGAGCACCTGCTGAGTGCTCAGTGGTAAATGTGAAATGGAGAAAAATGTCAAAATATTTGCGGGGTACATACTTTAGGTAACTACCTATCCTGGGCTGTCCATTAGGCTTAACTGTGATTAGAGTGTGAGTGGCTATCACTGTCCTTAATTCGCTAAGAAAACATGATTTCTAATTAGCTTCAGGCAAAGATAGAAGTCTCCCCAGAGGGGTTCTAGGTCCACGTGTAAGTTCCCAGTGGGATACAGCCTGAACATCCTCCTATCTCATAGCAGGAGATGTTAAAGCCTTGTAGCAGGCTGGAGGCAGAGCTTTATTAGAAACATGTCCTTTAACCCACTGCTTTTAGTACCACAAATTACGACACATGGTGTCCATTTTTTTATAAATTCTGGTTTGGGCTTGTAAAAAATCCAAAGGATCTTTTATGCTAATAGCAACATCATGGGCTCGTCTTCCCAATCTTTACTGAGGACTGACAGAGGCAAAATGCCCATAGACTTGGATAGGTGATCTGCATTTGAATACTGGGCAAAGTTATTACTCAAATGACTAATCCAAATTTTCAGATTATCCATAAAAGTCATCTCACTGCATTGTTCCAAATAATGTCTTAACAAACAATTCTGAATTTGAGACTGGGTTTGCCTTTATCAAAGAATGCTGAGATCTGACACTGAGATTGTAGCTGTAGTGATTAGTAACTTAATGGTTCTTTAAATTTAATTATTCAACTAATGTGTTATTTATTCTTACTTTTGGAATTAAACTGTTTTCCCTGCTTCAGTAAGGTCTGGAACTTTTCCCTTAACTTTTAATCTTGATGTATCAACATTTACCTCAGTGCTGGTGGATCCATAGTGGGCTCCATGCACGTATCCAAGCACTTAGGAGGACAGAGAGGACACAAGGCACATGCACTCCCCATCCCAGCTCACTTCTGCTCTGGAAGGACAAGAAGAAATCATGTCAGAGAGGTCACCATGTCAGCAGGACATTAGAAGCAAACTAAAGAGTGAAGGAGAAGGTGGGACAAGCAGGGAGTTGGCAGGAAAAATGTCTTCTTTAAAGGACACCCTTTGTGCTATCACTACTCGATATTTATCATCCTCAATAGAAGTTTTACACAAACTCTGTACTCTTTAAAACGTCAGTTGTTGTAAGTGTAGCAAACAATTTAAATCTTCAGCTTCTCTTCTCATCTGTACTATTAATCCATTCCTGCTCCTGAGTTTCTACCAAAAGCTGCCATCGCATGTATTCCTCCCAGTTTCACAGACATGGGAGGATGTGTTGCTGGCATGGAGAGATAACCTGCTATATTTTGACAATTACTCGCATTCTAGTTAGATTCTTTGCTTTGCCTGTCTTCAAAACTCAGATGGAATGATTCTATTAAAGAAATACATCTTTTAACCTAAGCCAATCACCCACATAATGATCAAAATTTTTTACTTTTTATGTAGCACCTCACATGAAGCTGAACTTTTGCCTCAAGAGATTCTGGATCACTGAAGCTTTAGTCTCGTTATATTAGTTGGGAGGTATTTATGAATCCTGTGCCACTTTTATATCATTATTCAGATAGGAAGAAAGGGAACAAGGAAATGTAAGGGAAGGTGAGGCAAGGCAAGACAAGGGATAGGGGATCTGTTCCAACATAATAAGTATCTGATATCAAACTGAACTTGGTATTAAAGGGCAAATACAAAGAGAAAGCTAAGAATCAATTATCTGTAATCAATAATCTGTAACTATTGTTGGTCTGTACCTTCTTATCCTAGTTCATGCAATATTTTTAAAAATATTTATTCCATGAAGACTGACAGTACTATAAAAATAGTAAAAATAATAAAGCTGGAAAGCAATATAACGAACATTGTAAGAAGGGATGAATTAGATAACCTACCAAGCCCCTGCCAGATCTAGTTTATTCTGTCTGATTTCTTCATCTGGAACACAGAAAAATTAGTCTAAAAACAAAAATTCAGGAAACTGGTCAAAAGTCTTTTAGGTAGATCAAATGCTCCATGAACTGTCTATCCAGACACTAAAAGAAGACTTTGCTTCTCCCCATCTCAAAGCTCACCAGCAATAGGTGTCAATATTTTAGGGATAGATTAATTTTTTACCTGCTGAGGAGAAGGGGAAAATTAATTGTTTTCTTACTACTCCTTCTTTTGTTATTATTATGGATAGAGGCTTTGATGTAACTCAGTGGTTAGAATCCTTAAGGTAATCCAGGCAGAGACAGATGACTGAGGAAAGCAAGGGTGGATGATAAATGCAATTTATTTCTAGACCACATATGTGGTACATACTTCTTTTAGAACAGTCTGGCAGTGTCCGAAGTATTTACTATTTATCAGTGTATGTGCTGAAAATACTTTTATTTTCATTCTTCTCTTGGTAAAATTAGAGATTGGTCAAATCTGTAAGCAGTCTTCCAGGCTTCTCTATAATTTACAATTGTGCTATGGCAATGAAATCTTTTGCAGAATTCTTATGAATATTTATTCAAATAACTTTTTGACTTAGTGAACAATATAACTTGTTTCAAAACAAATAAAGAAAAACTCAGGTACGTTTTGCTGCTAGGTAGAAAGAACTGATAAAATTGTCCTGATCAAAATTCAGGGAAAAAATAGCATCGTATAACTCTGGGCCCTCTCTTTCCTGTCTCAGCCATTTTAATTACTTATTTAGGATGCATAACAGCATGGCCTACCCTTTGTGCAGGGTGAGCTTACTGTCAGGGAGACAACTGGCTACAGAAGTTCCATGTTGATTCTCTGAAGATCTACAGAACCCAAGGTAAAATGTACAGTAAGCTGTAAAGTGATTAGCATCATTTAAAAGCTATGGGAAAACACCAGAATTATGTGCATGAACAACACCAGAAATTAGTTTTTCATGGATGGAAATTACTTTCCCAGAGGCAATAGAAAGTACATAATATAAAACAAAATACAGTAATTCTGGAATAAGAGAGCATAACCAAATCGTTTCCTTTCATGTATTTTTGTTTGAACATAATTTATGTTTTGAAGGACTGCCAAAGTAGTCTAGCCTCTCTCTCCGTAAAGTTCTGTGTGATTCTCTCTGGAGCGGGTGTGGGAAGGGGAGTCAAATGAGGCATGCTATCAGGTAACATAAATAGTTTACAGCATTTTGAAATCATGGTGCATTTATCTGACATGGGAAATTTTGCCAAATATTGACATCAAAAGCAGAAGGAATTTAAATAAGATTGACTCCTTGCCTGCCAGAAGATGATTCTTTATGCTTTCACCCCAAACCTGCAGCCCCAGTATTTTTCTTGAAAACACATTTTGGATTGTCTCCATCTAAAACTTTTGCTGATCCACTGTACTTGGCACATAATTATTTTGTGATGATTTTGGCAGCCATTAGACTATGCCTTAACCTAGCGGGGGTGGGGGGTGGGGGTTATGCCTGACATAGGGTAATTTTTTCCCATTTATTACGTTATAATTTTTTTTTCCTTTCATTATGGATAGCAAGTACCACTTAATTTACTATCTATTAGGTATAAGATAAATTAATAGAAGAGAGATTATAACTTTTTGGGGGTTTGGTTTGTTTTTTTTTTAATGAAATCTGGCCTCCTACTTGGCTACTGGATGCTAAGAGCTGCTGTTCCAAGCTATAGTGCTCACAACACTAATAGTTACTCAAACTTATAAAAATATCTTTTACCAATCTGGATGCAGAAAAATTTTCATAAAGTCTCAGTGACTTCATTATCTCTCTAGGAAGTTCACTCTCTGTACTAAAAACTGAAGAACTTATTCATCATTTGACACAAAAAATCTAGAGTCATGATTGGCAGAATGCTCTTCTTAGGGCCCATCACCTCTCTCTATGTGGTCTTTCACACATTTCTAATTCTTTTTCTCATAGCTATTTCTTTTCTCCTTGCAGTTGGTGGATAAATCTGTGACATAAGGTCCAAAGACTCAAGAGATGAAAAGATGCATCTTATTCATTAAAAATTTGGTTGCTATTGCAGTGTATCCCAGAAGACAATGTTTTTCAAAAGTCTCACATTTTTCATATGTCAAAAACAAACACTGAAAATTCTAGATCAAAGGAAAGAACAAATGAAAAGTGTATTAATGGGGACACGAAGTTTATTTGTAGTGACTCAAAATGCAGTAAATCAAATGAAAAGCTCTTTAACGTAATTTTGGTTTAGAAGCATAAAACCCTAGCATGGGAGCACTGGGCCTGTGAGCACAGTGTATGTTTGTCACACTCATCCATTTATGGAGAAACATGGAAATTGATGTAACACACAGAAAGGAAAAGAAATTGGAAAGGTAACTGGAGCATATCTAAGTTCAACACTTGAATATCATCTCTGTTTGCTTTGTTGAGTTCTGTCTCAATTCTGAAACTATAGATTGGATTCTGATCACTGTTGAAATATGCAAACACAGACGTTTTTTCTCAAGTATGTCTGAAGCTTTCCTGGCATTGAAAGGTGAACTTGAATCTGGAAGAGCATTCAGGAAAAGTGAGGATGTTTGGCTCTTGGTTTTCACATTTGTCACACAGGAAGAGACCTCTCGTGGCAGGCGCAGGAATCACTATGAAGCAGCAACCTTATAATGAGAAAAAAAAATGGATTTTACTCAAGTATGAAAGGAAATAAGTCCCAAGTTCGAAAACAAAGCACCATGTTTTTATAATATATCTCTTTTTTGACAATAAAACGTCATGCAATGGAAATAAACCATAATTAGGTGAAAATTGGGGTGAGGGGGGAGTGGAGTGAGGTTTCAATTGAACTGTGAGAGAAATTATCAAGGTGCCCTGGCAAGATTTAAGAATTTCATATTTCCTAGTCATTGCCAGGGCATTTGGGCTACAGTGCTGTAGTGAGTAAATTGTAAAAGAGCTGGGCTGGTAATCTTTCCACAGCAACCAGTCTGAATGTGTACAGCATAAGGCAGCTCTTGTGTATCCTGCTGATGATACGGAATGCATAAACTAAGATTAAGACCAAGCAAGTAAAACAAGTTTAAACGAAACAATCTGTTACTTGTGGTATTATTTTAAATTACCTTATTCAATTTAACAAACAAATCACCTTTTAAAGATTATCAGTGGGAGAAACAATCAAATAAATCCTGAAACATGGTGAAAAATTAAATACAGCATAGCATATGCAATTATTTTTGAAACCCATCATTTTCAGCTAGTAGAAGATTGACTATTGTGTATATGTATGTCTAAAATCAGTGTTGATGATAGCGGTTTTATGTTATTCACTGAGATAACAACTGCCTTGGCCAATTTCTATTAAAACAAATTCCTCCATCTTTAAAGTAATAGTCTTGCCAACAGAAGTTCTGAGTAACTAGGAATTGCACCATTGAGCAAACTAAGAGCTTTTCTTAGAGAAACCATGGCTTATAATGCATTTCTCAGTGATGTCATTTGTAAATTTAGACAAAAGCCAGAAAGCACAAATGAGATCTTAGAAGAGACAACATTCATCAAGGTTAGAGAAATTTTCCTGAAGAGCCAAGTTCATGAATTTTTTGAAACTGAATATTCTAGAGAAAAATGCAGGCTGAGTGATGATTTTGATGTGAAACCTTGCCCTCTTCCTTAGCATGTTACGTCACCCTGGCTTAGCAAGTTCCTTGGTCTTTAAAGTATTCCCTTTGAACCTATTTTGCTCTCATTAAATATTCATTAACTGGTTTCTGGAGAACTCCATGCCACATAGCAGACGTATTCATTGCTATGAACCACACAGTGTTAGACCATGAACCTTAATGGATGTGCTACAACTCAGGTGGGTGTTTACTGTCATTCTTTCCCTTTCCTTGTCTTGGAAATTACTTTTTAAGATGTCTTCAGGTAGAACAAAACAACAACAACAATAAAACTATGATTAAACCCTTGGAATATTTCTGTCACTCTTCCAGCCATCCACAGCAAATACAAACCAGTTCATTCTCTGTATTGGGGAAGTGGGGGAGGGCGGAGGAGGGGGGAACTATTATTCCATCTTTCTGATGATTTTTCACAGGTTTATGTCATTCAAATTATTCTTAGATAAAGACAATAGGAAAATCCCAGAGTTATGCATAATAGTCAGTTTTCTGCCTTTCCCATCTTTTCAGTGTTGCAGAAAGCTGCAGGGGTATTCTACAGCTCTCAGAGGAGAATGGAGGAGGATGTTGCTTTCTGAGTCTTGATTCTAGTCCGTCTAGATTTTATAGGAATGCTTCTCTTACTTGATAAATACTGGCTTCCAGAGCAGGCCCACCAGGACATACAGAAGGCAGAAACTCCTGGTGTACTTCCATGTGCATGATCACCTCTGTTTCAAAAAGACTGGAGAAGTTCTGTAACCAACCAGCAGAAAAATACAGGCAACCAAAGTCTACCAGGGCAACAAAATATCTGAGCTAAAGTACCCGAAATTTGGATTTACAGATCTAAAATGTGAAATTGGTGCCTTTCTTCTTTCATGGCTGTAGCTGATGCATTACTTACTCCCTTTAGAAAATATTACCTTGAAATCTCCAATCAGGGCCTCCAGACATTACTGAAATATAAATAAACCACAATTATTTTGGCTTATAATTCTCAAAGAGTGTAGCCAAAATGCAGTCATTTTCATTAGTGCTCTGCCACTCTTGTGGGGTTTTTTAGTGGTTTCATCTCTCTCTTGTGGCTGACAAGTTTCATAAAAGCAGTAAGAAAAAAGTTATGTGACTATGATAAGCCCTTCTATACTCTTGACTGTGGACTAAGCAGTGTCTCTCACCATAACAAAAAGCAAAGAACTAGCCCTTTTTAAAAAGAGAGATTATAAGTTGTATCTTGCTCTGGGGAAATAAACACTAAACAAAGGTTTTGAGGATATTTTCCATGAAGTTGCTGTGGATAATTATCAGCACCCTTAAGCGAGTCAAAATATAAAATTTTGTAAAGGTGTATATATCTTATATTACCACATGTACTTTGATGTTTCAGTAGGAAATACAATTAACATAACTCAACCTATGAATCATCTTTCAAGTTGTTTATACTTATTTCTTCCTACTCTTTTTTCTCTTTAATTATTTATTCAATATTCCCATGGAGAAGTAGATGAGGGGAAAAGAATTATTTATATAATGGAAACCACATATTGTATAACAAAACATTTCATAAATAGCATGCTCACTCTTGTCCTTCATAAGTGTTCACAAAGAATGGTTTTATCCTCCATGAGGCAGGTTTATCCAAAGTAAACAATGTCCTTCCCAAGGAGTGCTATGTTGACATGTTGTGAAAAATGCATGCAGTATGCATGAGAGACATTGTCCTGGATTACCACTAAAAGCCAGTAAGGATGGATATTTTTACGAGGGATGGGGGAAATTGTTGCATTGAGGATATAATTCATGGTAAGCTTATTAAATGGAAATCTTTATCTTTAGGGACAAATGCAACATGTTGCTATTAATCTTCATTTAGAAGGGTATACTATAATAGCATTATGATAAGTGAACTGCTTGATTTCACTGCAGAACCACTTGGGAATTTTTCAAAGAAACATTTTTTCGTCTCCCTGCTTCTTACTGAGAACTAAAGAATGTAGTTCTACACAGCACTTCACTATGTCATGCAGGTGAATATATAATGTCTCTTCATTTCATCTCTCTGATAATAACCATTTTTCCATACTGAGTCATTTACCCAGCAGTTGTGGTCAGTGTGTTTGGAAGCAAATTCTTATTTAGGAGGTAATTTTTGGTCAGGATAATGACTATACTGCAACTATTAATTGTAAAGACTTCGAGGAAAGTAGCAATTCTATCTGAAAAGCCATAATTTAGGAATTTATTAGATCTTTTTACATTAAAAAAATGCATATTTGGAATGAAAATGCTTCAGCGAATTGTGTTAATTTTGTAGAAAATGCGTATCAAACCCAAGCAAAATGTAAAAATAGCTTTGTCAAAATATTCTACACTGTTATTTCAGAAACATTTTATTTTTCTGTTTTAGTGGTCTTCATGTTGAAACTTTTGATGCTGTGGTGGAAGATGCAAGACAAATCCCAATGAAATGTTTTGACTGAACGAAAACAAAACTTATCCAGTCTTAGCCATTGTGTTTGAGGAGCATATAGAATTGCAGGGAGTTTGCTATTAGTCAGAACAGTCTCAAAATATCATTTGCCAAGTGTTAGTTTCATTCTCCTGCAAGATTTTGCTAAGATTTTTCAAATGCATTTCTGTTATAAATATATATTAATAACCATTTAACTGGGGGGATAGGGGGGTCCATAAATGTAAATTTGTTGTAAATTATAAGAAGAAACTAGATAAGGCTACATTTGATTTTTAACTCATGTCTGAAATGAAAGTTCATTAAAACATTGTTATATTTTCATATTCAATTAACAATTGGAGGTAATCACATAAAAAAATCATATGAAGAAATTACTGAATTTTGGTAAGCCCTATAGAAAATAATTCTCTGGTTTCAACTTTTTGATTCCTACACTCTTTTCTGGAAGGCTTACCTTTACTCCACTTCCAAGATTGTCTGCTTTCGGACGGACAGAAGAATGTGACATACTCTTACTAGCAACCCAGGCAGAAATTAGACATTTAAACATTCCGAGGATATAGTGGGACTTCACAAGTCTATACTTTGTACCTGGTTTTCTGAAGTTACAGGTAGGGAACGGGAAAGCATTCACAATCCATTGTTCTGGTGCAATCCTCAGCATACAGCAGCAATTCATGCTGAGGCAAAAGTCCTACTTAAAATTCCCCTGAAATGCCCTTTCTGGACTTGCTGTCTAGTGAACCATCACAGAGTACTTCAAAACGTGAGTGATCTGGATAATAACCCGTCATGGGATGTGATTTGTATGATTTTATTGTCGGTCTCTACATGCTACTCCTGTAAATTTATTTCTAGGCTAAAGTTCTGGTCAGACAGTTCCTTAAAATTTGCATGCAAAAATTTTATCAGTTTATTATGTCACTAATTTTCTGGTCCTTAGCATGATGTTTAGTCTATTATTTAAGAATTTTGCCCATCTTCAAGAAAATCTAGAATTTTGGAAAAGTTAAGCCTTATTAGCTACTATTTTCGTTCTATGTAGATTATCTTGTCTACTCTTTTTTCTGGAATGATGAATATTCAGAATGCTTCTGGAGGGAGATCCCTTGATACGTGTAAACAATACACTTTATGAGCTGCATTAGCCTAATTCAAATGAAAAGAAACAAATGTCCTGAGGAGCAGCTTCTGGAATGAGATCAGAAGCCAGCCACAGGTTCTTTGGAATTAACTCTTAACTACAATGGGATTTCTGATTTATCACAATACAGATTATTATAAATTACTATCAGTGGAACTAGAGTACAAACCTGAGCAAAACCAAGTAAAGATATGTAATTCTAAAACTAGAAAATATGATGCTGAACGCCAAAATGGATGGATTGAAAGAGCTGGAATTTTTTACCCTGATGTCTTCACTGCATACAGCATTAAACTCGTTCCCTTGTGCATCTCATAATAAAAAAGAATTGCATAAAAAAGTCCTCCACAATAATTTCTTCTTCTTTGCTTCTTATTACCCAACAAAGCTAAGATTTCTCTAAGGAATTAAAAGCATGAAGCCCATCTGTTAGGCAGAAATCCTTATGGTGCCTTCCACATGGGAATGAATCCCACTTGATACAAATAACCATAAAGCTGTTGTAATTAGTAAAATCTTTAGTCAGGTAAAATAAAAAGAAAGTTCACTTACTAGATAATTTTTTTTCCAGCTGTAATTTGCAATAATTTTATGTGACATGGCAAGAGACTTTGACTTCAATAATGCTTCCAATTTTAACTCTTTGCATTGAAAACTAACATCACTAAGTTTATTTAAGAAAAAAAGTAAAGACTCAAATCACTCATTTTAAGGTGAATTTGCTGAATTATTTTGGGGGTTAATAACTTCTTCAACTATACTTTGGAAATATGTGACATAATGCTAAATATCCAATGAATTAACCTTCAAGAAATGATGACTGAGTGTACCATGATGGATGTACCACTCCATGGACATCGCTTTTCATATTTTTTTATTTCAAAATGTAAGGGCTTTTATAGGAACCAACTCTTTTCTAAGACAAAGGCGTAACCTTAAGACCTTTGTGCAGTGGCATGGGAAAGAAAGCCTCAAAGTTTAGCTTTAGTTCTTTTCTTTTTCAAATAGAAAATCTACCAAACCTTAAAAAAAAAAAATCAAAGTACTGTTATGAAGTGTTGTCATAGTGGTTTTCATTTACAGCCAAATGCCCTTTCAAGCTTTGTTTATTACTTTTAAAATCTTTCAAATTGATTGTTTGCTTGTGTGTGTATGGAGGAATTTCTGTATATAGTTTGGAGGTGTTTTCTGCAGGGGAAGGTTAAATGTTTCCAACGTTTTTCTGAACTACCATCAGATGTCTTCCAGATACTAGTGGTTCCCAGAGCAGAGATTGAGGAATACTGCATTAAAGGAGATGTTTCCTTTTTCCATTGACTGGAGGAATTCTAAGGGGATTTGGCACCCCAGACTAAGGTCAAACTTTGTGAACACCATCTGCAGTTTAATTTTAGATGCACATTTTGGGGGAGGGTGTTATGTGATCACAAATGGTTAACACTCATGGTAGGCAGTATTTAAACCAACAGGGCTTCTATTAAGAAAATGCAGCACAGTGAAAGCTGCTATACAATACTTGCACCATTATTGAGGCCTCAGTGAGATCTTTGAGAGACCACAGATAAAATGGGTAGAGATGACTTAGTGAGGCTGGGAAATTACTATACTTTCTCCATGGGGATAAGAAGCACCATTTGACCTGTGTACTTGAATCTCTTACACTTAGCTTCTGGGGACTCCCTGGACATCCCCAGACCTTTGAGAGGGCCTGTACCAGGGACCTTGGCTGTGATCAGGACATATTAGCAAATGAATTTTCATGCTCCTGATTAAAAAGTGGCATCATAATCACTATTTTGCAGCAGCATCCTTTGGTATTTTCTGCAGCTAGTGATGTGGTAAGGCTATAATTATGGTTTCTAGGAACTTACCATCAGCTTCCAGAATGTCTCCATCTACTGTGGCAGTGCTAGCTTTCAAACCAGAAGGATGAGGAACTAAACCAAATACATCTGAATAAATGGAAGCTACTAGCCCGAAGCTTCATATTCTTTTCATGGGATGTGCTAGGACAGCTACAAAAGCCAAATACCAATGCTGGAATTGCATTCAGCTCAATACAAATGTCACAGGTCACCAACAATTGTATAAAAATTCAATATCATTTAAAGAGGGAAGGAAAAATTTTAAATTAAGTCTGGGAAGGGGTAAAATTTATTATTCACAGGGGACTTTTCTCCACAAAATGGAAGGTTATACTCCTTTTACACATGGAGTGGGTTTATTGTCTAACCAAAAGAGAGAACCACAAAAAACACAGCATGATATGAATAAGTGGTCAACAGTTGGCATGTATAACATATTTAATTTTTCCTTCGACAGTTCCCCCTTTCCCCCACCCTGGGTTTTCATGCTAAGCTCTGAAGTACTCAAACAGTCACTCTGCTGTTTCAAATTCTCACTTCATCTAGTCAGTAGCCAGAAAGCATATGAACTGCCAATATGAAGATTTGCAATAAAACGATGGGTTTAGACTATGTTTCCATCTCTATTAGAGCCCTAGAGGTAAAAGGCATTTTTGTAAGTATTTGTGACAGAGAAACTTGCATTTTCTTAGACTATGAAGTCAGCCATTTGCAAAGATCTAAATATCACCTGCAATACAAAGCATTTTAAAAAAATTAGTGTTTCCTGTGTGTGCATGTACAAATGATACTAATTCTACTTGACTAACTATATGCATATGTGCATTGTGAGCATATAGCCCACATACAGCATAACATAGCAAATGATATATAGTACACAAATCAGACTATTTTTCTATTAATAGGCTTGCCATTTTCAAAGTTGTTTATAACAGAAGGGAAGGGAGAAAGTTTTTTATTACTTATAGGAGAACTCATCTTAAAGATATATCAGGGGGATAGGTATGAAGTGTTGAAGCAGCGTAAGTCTGCCTGAGCTGATCAGGGTTCAAGTTCAGAGCTACACAAAGAGAAGGAAGAGACCAGCCCAAATGGGCTTCAAAACTCTTAACCAACACCACTTCACTGTTGAAGCTTAGAAAGACTGAGTCATCCTCTATAACTCACTAAGGAAATATCATGTTTGCTGTGATAATGGACATTAAAGCAGGTAAAAAGGAAAAAAAAATATGTTTGCTGATGGGCTGCTGCTTCTTTTCATAATTATTCCTGTTTTAAAAGGCTGTCCCATCTCCCCTGTCCAGCTAACATGTCAGAGGCAAGACAGATGGGACAGGTTATCAGTGGCCAATATGGTCAAGCTAGCACTATAACATACTCCTTGTAGCTAGCTACATCATCTGACACTATATTTTTCGATTTCTCTGAAATCTGGACATGTGTTATACTGTACTTTCAAGGCACATCCTGTGGGAAAAGTCAATAAATAACTAGAAACCAAATCACTATTATTTAAACTATTCCAGACTATCTGCAATTTCTAAAAATGGAAAAAAAAAAAAACAAAAACAAACAAAAAAATACCAAAACACAAAAATCCCCCATGGCAAGTTGTAATATATTCGCTAATGGATATGTTGCCAGTATAAGTACCAATGACGTATCTGACTGGCTTCTGGGCAATTAAAAGAATGGAACATTTTATTGTGAGATGATGACAAGAAGGAAAATGCTATCACTCTGATTCAGCTTAGAGCTATTAAGGAGTCTGAAAACCTGAAACCAAAGGAAAAAAAGCAAGCCAGTCTGTAATATTGCTTCTATAATTGCTTTTATATGCACCACAGCCTCATGCTGTTCCATTGACATTATATCATACTCAAAGGTGTTTCATTAGAGCATAAGAACTTCCATCTATGAGACACTATTTCCTGGTTTTTAACACAAGTGTAATGTTTACTTGCATGAGTAGGCTTACTAGTTTTATTGGTAAGATTCATACAGGCCAGGATGGAGTTCCGAGCAGTGATGTTTTCTCCTGTAGTTGCCTTTTAAGTATATTTTATGCATGCCATAACAATTCCCATTTCCATGTCTATTTCTTCTGGTATTTACAGGAAAGGGGCAAAGGCATGACTGTTTTCGTGAGGTTCAGGTAGGAGAAATGATTTTATTTGAATGATGGGGAAAAAATCAGATTTCTACCCAAATTTTAATCAGTTACTGTCATTTTGGTTCATATGTGCATGTTTAAACTCTATCAATAAATAGATGAGGAAAAGTAATGATTAAGTATTTGTGAAACATAAAGCAGACACTTAAAGGAGAGTCATTAAAGACAAAGACAATTAGTCAGACTAAAAAAACAAAACACTGAGATATGTATGTCTAGCCCAGATACACACAGTAGCTGCAGTCTGGAAGCATTTATCCCTGGATTACTTTTTATCTATTAATAACATTTGAAAAATGATTCTTACCCCAAGTTAGTTTCATGAGGCAAGTAAAATGTAAAACTTGCACAGAGTCTCAAATAGGAGCTATGGATGGTACTTGAAGAACTCTCCATATGTTGTTGTCTCTGGACTAAGGTAGTTCCTAAAGAATATTGTTCCTTCAAATAAAGAAAAAAAACAAGTTGAACGTTCTGAAAAATAAACAGCGGATTTATTTTATTTTCTGTAGATATGAAGGGCAACTAAAAAGATCAATTAGATGCATAGAATAACCTAAAATTATATGCCTTTAAAAGGCATTCATAGCCTGATCCAAAGCCCATGAAAGACAATTAGTGTCCTATCACTCATCTTACTGTATTTTGAATCAGAGCTCTAGCCAAAAAAGTACAAAATCATGCATAGTTGACTGCCAGCAGATTATTTTCTTTTCCCTGAATCATATGACACATTATGATCAGATTGACAGTGAGAGTATAGTAATAAGGGGTGAGGGAGAAAATCCCAAAAGAGTATATAATGTGGCAAGGCACATTCATTAAAAGATCAAAACCAAAGGAAAGGGTATAAATCATGAGGCAGCCTCAGTTTCAGGTCTGGCTGCTAATGCAGGTTTTATTGTAACTCTTTTCTGTGACTTTCAATTAAAAAAAAAAAGGCATTTGCTGAATTATCAGCAGTATTTGATACATACACTGGCCCCAAGATGCAGAGCACCTTCTGAAAGAAACGTGATCACCCCTGAGCAATCTGAACTATTGAATCCTTTACTGCACTTTAAAAGAAAAGTATGTCCTGTGTAATTCAATCATTTCCCTATTTCTTTCTTTTCTTTTTTTCCTTTGTCTTTTCTCTTTTAATGCCAGAGTTTAAAATGTTAGTGGTTCCTAAATCAAAAGCATACATATTGTTAATAGGACACAAAAGAGGAAACATGCAGATGCTGAACAGTAGCAATATGAGATATACGGCTTTTGAATTAATACTGAGATTGTAGCTTCTTAGCTGTTGTCTCTGTAAGCCTTATCTCATTACAATAATGGAAATGAAGTAGAGATGTGCACCTTTCAACATCTTTGAGAGAGAGAAAGTATTCTGCTAACCCAAGTATGTTTCCCATTTATTTTTCTATTAAAGTATGTCTGTTCTGCTTTTCCATCTGGAGCCTTCATAGAAAGATACTTTCTTTTTCCTGTGTGACCAACTTCAATAGAGAAGAAGATCATCGCCATGCAAAATCTTTGCTGCTTCTTGAGAAACAGAAAAGAGAAACATTTATCATAAATGGAGTTAATCTCCCAGCACTACAGGAGACACAGAAATGCACTGTCAGTCCTCAAGTGGCCCTTAAGCTTTTTGCTACATGTGGTTAGCTGTCAACTTCTCAACAGTGTCCTGGTTAATAAACAAAGCCAGCAGCAGCATGAATTTGGTGGCAAGCCCAGTGAAATGAAGAGTAAACATTTCTGTTCTCTTTGGACACCATTAGAGAAGTAACATTACTAAATTCTAAGGAAACAAGTACTTGAGTGCAATATTTGAGCAACCTGGTCTACTGGAAGGTGTACCTGGACATGGCAGGAGGGTTGGAACTAGATGATCTTTAAGATCCCTTCCAACCCAAACCTTGCTATGATTCTATGATTTGCAGATTGGCCTGTTAGATATACATAGGTAAATGTCTCCAAATATACATAATTATCACAGTTCTCTACATCTCCAGCTGTAATCAATAACCGTCAATAAAACATTTTAAGAGTTGCTCTTCTGGCAACTTTGAGCTTTTTGTGCGTAGATGAGTGTGTAAAAATAAAGGCTAGGATAGGTGAGAGAGTTAAGAGAGGCCTAAGAGCCAACAAGGCTGTTTAGCTCATTTATCAAGGGAATCATAGCAGCTAACAACAACCAGCAGGAAAATAGATGCACAAAACAATCCAGTAGTGAAAGCTACCTCAGATGTAACTGTTTTTCTTCAATGAGCAGGATGGGTTTAATGCAGCTTTTACAAACCATAAGGCTAGAGTTTACAGCTGTAGTAAATGACACTTTGAAATAATATGTATTGGTGAAACACACATGAGGTTGTCCAGTAACTCTGCTCTCATTGCTACAGCCAAATTAAACCATATTATTGTTACAGGATGATTTAGCCTCCCTGATGGAGAGCTGTTACTGGTTTTCATTTAAAGTTGCTAAGGTAAAGACACAAGTGGAAGACTACTTAAGAGAAGTGAACGGTGTGAGCCAAGTGTTTTTAGCAGAAAATAGTGCACATACTGTTTATGAACTGGGGTTTGAATCTGAGTAGAAAGTCAGAGCTATACACTCTAAAATAAAGACTGAAATAAAATGTTGCACAGATTAAATACCTGGCTTTTGGCTTGAAAAGGGACTTTAACAATTACTTTTTCTCAATAAGGGTGCTAGCTGAAAGAGATGTCGGTAGGGAAATCACCTGATTAGGCAGAACCCATTCTGTTTGGAAAAGCTGAATTTTTTTGATTTTTTTTTTGTTTGGTGTTTTTGTTTGTTTGTTTTCTTTTTGGCTTTCGTAGGGGGGATTGTTAATAGACAGAAAAAAAAAATCAAAGATAACTGACTGTGTGATTCCCATGTCTTCAGATGGAATAAAACATCAATTTTTGTAGTATTTTAATTTAGAAGATAGAATAATGTATGTATTATCCATAATATAAGTTATCCATATGTATTAACCATGTAAGTAGCAAACCTAACATACTGCAAACAAATGTTCAAGACTTACTTGCCATTAAGTGATAATAAAAGTACTAATTAACATATCTTTAAACCATTACATAATCCCAGTTTATTCAGAATTTGAGACATCAAATAAGGCATAGAAGTACTGCTGTTGTAACTGTGACAATCACAAGACAAAGAAAGAATTTGAGCCTGAAATGTCCAACTTTTTCAAAATTTATCAGTTAACCCAATAAAATACCCTGTCTCACACTTATGTTTCATAATTACATTAAAAATAACTATACATAGAAAAAGTGTCAGGATTTTTCTGACACCAGAGTGTTACCAGAAAACCATTTTTAATCATGATATAAAACCTGAGATCGTGTGGTCACATCTATCCCTTTGTTATTGTTTCTTCTGATGGTTAAAATCGGATATTTAAAGCTTCTCTGTATTCCAGAAAATGTCTGGAAATTCCAGAAAATGCTACATATAGTTCTCAAGTGCTTGTGCGATAGAAGTCTGGAAACAAAGCAGGGACATTTCAGACAACTTTGAAATTAGTATGAAAGTGCTTTTGGCTTTGATGACATCATAATTTCATCTTATATATCTCCATTCAATTAATATACAAAATGTTTTGGTTTGTTTAAAAAACAGTTGGTGTAAAACTATAGCTCTGATATTTCTTTCTTTTAACTTATTTGGATGCCAAAGTGCAGTTGTCTTAATGCAATAAATGAAGCTCAATAATTGAATAATTGCAGTTCACATTTAACAAACATGTTAGCTCATGCAATTACCTTGTAAAGCTCCTTTAAAATGAAATGATGGCAAATAGCTAGCATTGCTGATGCCAAATTAAAGAAAAAAGCATTCAAAATACAGTCTTGTCTAAATGCAAATAACTGTCTTCAAGTTTTAAAGCAAACAGAATTTTTTTGTAACATCAGTGAACTCATAAAAAGCTTTTGCAGTAAATGTAGTAGCTTATATTTTCTTAGGGATTCAGGTGAACTTAAGTTCCAGTTTCATTCCTTAATCAAAACCTGCTTTTTATGAGGTGATTATTTTTTCAGCACAGGATAAAACCATTACCTAATATACCTACCATACATAAAGTACTAAGAAAAACAGCATTTCATTTAACTCATATGTTCATTTCAGTCCAAATACTTGAGTAATGAATAGCTACAAATTTATGACCAGCCTCCTACCACAATAAAAGAGGATACTGCACATGATTAAATTATTAATTAATTTCCTCTCAGTTTAGTTGCACACTCCTACAACACATATGGATGCAGAACAAACTAGACAGTGTTTCCAGTGCTTACAAATGGAAAACCTTCAGCTTTTGTTGTTGTTGTTGTGTCTGAGATAAAACAAACATATTTAACACAATTAAAAATATTTAGTTCTGTTACTTCTCCTGACATTTGAACTACTGGAGACATTCTCCTTTCCTCTTCTAATGAGGTGCATTAGTCAAGAGCTAAAGGACCTTTGACCCTAGGATCAAGTGCCTACCCTGCAGGGACTGAGCTCATATATGGGATTACGGGTTGACAGGACGCAGCTGGAAGAAATACCTGAGAATTCACACTTAAAGTAATCCCTGAAAATTGAATGTAGGTATGTGGAAATAACAATTATGTTCTCTAGTGATGTTCTCTAGTGCAAAGCCTTATAAAAACTTAACTAGGGTTTTGGGACCCTGTCAGTGGCTGTACTATTGAATGAAGTAGTCAAGCCTGTTTAACACTACACTCAACAGGGACTTAAATTTTGTGAATGAGCTTAATGTCCAGTTGATTTTATTGCTGGCTCTTTTCCTCTGCTAATGATCTCCTGTGCTGCATACTTGTAAAATGCCGCAGGATTTACCCATTATGAAATGGAGAAAACCCAAACGGTTTATTTGCAAAGGTGTTTGTTTTTTTTTAAGTGATGACAGATACTTATAAATCCTTAAGACACGTGAATTGATGTAGAAGTGGCAGAACAAAAACATTGCTCATGTTTACTGTACATAAGAGAGATAAATTATTAAAATCAAAATACTTGCTATACTGTATATTTAGTAATTTCAATTTAAAATAAAAAAATCTAGCTACTCTTTTTTAGTAGTTTCTGCCTTTTTTCACTCATTTCTACTTTTTGACAAGAAATGTACCATTTAAAAACTCTTAGTATCATGTTAGACTACATTCCAGCAAAAGTTCAGTTCCTAATGGATGGAGTCCATTCATATTGCAAGAAAATATTTTTGTGTCAAATTAAGAAATACTAAAGATAAACAAATCTTTGAAGAGTTTTAATTTTCTCAAGAATTTTATTAAAATGGGCATGTAATTTCAAAGTTTCAAGTAAAATGTTTTCTCTGGGGCAAGAAACTCTTAAGATCTTTAGGCTTTACATAAGTTGAAACAAGATGCTTCTGTTTTCATCTTGAAACTATACTACAACCTTCCATAGACAATATTTTTTTTCCATGTCTTAAGGTTTGGACATACCACTGAACACACACCTTTGTGTGTTTTCAGGGAACTAGTATGAGGCTATTTTTCCCCTCTTCTGACTTGAAAATTCCTATACTGATTCCGAATACATTAATTAATAAATGTATTGTGAAGTGAAAAGTGTAACCAGGCCTGACACAAGGCAGGAACCTTTCTTTGCCATTACTCTGTTACACCAGGAGGACAGAGGCAAGCAGGATGCTGCTGTTTCTCTGCTCTGAGGAACCGTCCTGTGCCGAGATGTTTTCTCAGTAGTATTGTGCAATGTGCTGATGCTTCAGGATGAAACAACAGTAAATTTCACCTGAGCAACTAAAGAACTAACCACAAAATGAACATTATGTATCAGTTCATTAAGCAGACTATATGTCTATTTACGTTAATGGTACATTTATGTATAGGTTAACACAGATTTGAATCAGACTCTTAGAAAAATAAAATTACATTGCTGATATCCAAATACCATCAAGGGTCCTAGGGAGTTCTTTCAGACATTATAGGGCTTTAATCTTTCTTTCAGTTTTTAGGGAAAGAGGTGTTGCTAAACCAATCTGGCTGAGTAAGGCAGCCAGAATTTACAGGAGAAAATTTACCTTCTTGTCAGCACATTCTGGTCTTCTGTGTTCAATTGCTGTATGACTGATGTGACCATGAGGTTATCCTGATGGCCTCACCAAGGGTTCAGTCATGATCACCATTGACTAGTGCTGTTTCTCATGAAAGAGTACATAATTTCTCATATATTGTGTATACTTTGGATTTGCCATTTTAAAAATACAACTGTTTTCAAAACACAATCAGGATTTGCTATGAATAGTCACTATCTAAAGCTAAGTGAATTTGTTTTGTGATAATCTTTTAAGATCAATAGCTGCCTTGCTGTCTGCCTTATGCTGGCTAAAGAAAACAAAATAAAAATATATATTATCCATTATTATAATTGCAGGGAAAGGAAGTAAATCTGTACTTCTTTCTGAAAAACAAAATAAATTTGTGACAAGGAGATTTATTTTCAATTGAAGCAATCACAAGGATAGTAATAAGATAAATCCTGTAAAAAGTGGAATTATTCTGTTTATTGTAAACTTGACATTGCGTTTGGAATGAACTTCTGAGAAAGCTCCCTTCCCTTGCACAACTAGTAAGATGGATGTTTTTGCACATAAATGAAAACCACTGTTGCTGTGTAGGGTGTGTATGTTTAGTTGTGGGTGGGTGTACCTAAAATCCTAGGTCAGAAACCACTGGGTTAAAAGGCAATGAATTTAAACTTAGTAAATAAAATGTCCCACAGAAGAAACTCATCAAATTCATTCTGTAAAATAAGACAATTTCAGGTAAATTTTTTACTAAAATTAAGCATCATAGACATGGGATATTTAGAGCATTGACTATATCAGTACTGAGGCAACCCACTTTTCTTTAGTGGCACCTATATAAATAGTAGCATGGGGAAAAATCACCCAAGTCAGAGTGACAGAAAGAAGAAATCATGATATTATTGACATATTATCTTTATTGCCCTCTTGATTTGTGAGGCGCTAAGGGACCAGCTATGCACCAGAAACAATCAGAGTTTGTAAATATGAACATGCTGAAAAGAAAGGTAAACAGATGGCATTCTACAATGAAGTATCTAATGGTACTCCTGGGGGTTTTTGGACCTATACATGTGGTTGCGATAATAATCCATGGGAAGAGACTATAACTGCTCGATCATTTAATGGAAAGATAACCCAGGATTGTTATGGATTTCTTTAGTCTAAAACAGGCAGCAGCAACCCAGAGGAATTCAGCATAAGCCAGTCTTGCTGTCACAAACCCAGTTCAACACAGAAGCAGAAGTGCATGAGCTTTTCTACAGCAACCCAATCTCTAGTAAGGGCCAAAACACTAATAATACAGGAAAATTGTGTGGGGAATACTGGGTTCTTATTTTTTTATTTGACTGTCCAAGTATCTTGGACAATTAGAAATATATATTAAAAATTGGTTTATTGATGGTACCAACACAATGACAAGAACCATTGGAGAAATTTAAAAAATATCAAAAGACTTTTTATTTTTTCTGATACCTTTGAAAGTTCTGCTTCCAAATATTTGTAAATACACACAAAGATATTAATGATTTAAACTCTGGAATTACCACTTCTCCCTTTGCTTCTTCTTCTAGTAAACAAATATGTGTATCTTAAAGTCAGATATGAGCTATGCTGATTACCATGATTACAAAAAAGAAAAAGGCAACAGAAACTCATCTACTACTTGACCTAAACTTCTAACCTCCATCTGAATAATAGCAGCTTTTAGGAGCACATCCAAGAATCTATCATATCCACAGGAAAATTGTTCCAGTTGCTGTTTGTGTTCTGTTAAAAACATTTTTACTTCTAGCTAGTGAAATAGAATGTGTGAAATAGTGATGGCTACAACTTACAATTATACTAGAAGCAGTGAAGTTTTATGGGTGTCAGTTAGAAAAACCATGATATTTGAGATTGTGATACTATCATCAGCAGCTAAATCTCTTTGCTTGTGTATTACCAATTGTAAGATTAAGCTCTTTGAATGTAAAAGCTTTAGAGCAAGGACATTTCTCTTCTCTATGGGACTGAGAAAAAACAATCCTGATCCTAGTTTCACTATTCCACAGAAATCCAAATAAGAAATACATTCACAACAGGAGTAGGATAACAAGAAAGAGACATTGAAAGACTTCAACAATATTGCAAAAATAAAGAGGGACTTCAACCAACATGTACTTTACCTTAGTATTCTAGATGAACTTGAAAATTGTTTCCTCAGTAAATATAAATGGATCCCTTCAGTTTTTCATGATTTCTCCCCCCTTTATTTGCCTTTTAGAACTGATGTAAGTGCAGCTGTGGTTTTTTAAGAGGTGTTTACGCTATTTCTTGCACACAGCTCATCCATCACTTGCTGCTCAGATACAGCAAGAATTCAAAATGCAACTTGAGTGGCACAGCCGTTTGCCTTTCATGAAGTGGCTTGGCTGGATCTGGAGCATTGGTGTGTCACCAACAGCACATTCCTGGGATAAATGTTGTGGTTTCTCCCATCTTCCAGAATATGTCAAAGAGCAGAAATACTAATGTTGAATTATGCTCCAGTGAAACCAGAGACTCATGCTAGAATAACACCACTTCATACTCACCACAGGTCATGCAGGGGCTCTGTTTCAGGTGTCATCCTTGGTACAAGATATTTTCCTTTCCTTCAGCTTACCATTTCTAACTGTTCCAAAGCTGACAGTTTCTTCAAACCTGTTTTTCTTTAATATGTAAGATCATTTCACTGATTAAATGCAAGATTCACACATTTAATAATAAAAATATATTATCAGTTATTTACATTTGCTTCTTGACAAGGCCAGCTAAGTCTGACCAGAGTGATATCTGCGATTGATTTACTTTTATCAGCTCCTGCTTTGTACTGATTGGGAGCTACAGTTTTAGTTTATCTCTAAAATGGCAATTCACAAATTCATCCCTTCACCTTAGTGAAGTTTTAAGTGTACATTTACATGTGGTACCAAATTCATACTGTCAGTGTGAGGAGACAGAGGAAAATTCTGTCCACTTAAATTATTGGATATTAAAATGAACCTAGTAGCATCCCAGAATGAACACTGCATTTCATACCTGCATGCTTCATACCAGAAGGAAGCCAGAATTTTACCTGTATTTTGTCCTCTCTTCCTAACTTAGATTTACATCTGTAGTGAGGAAAAAAAAACAAAACAGACAACAGAACAAAAAAAGAAAAGAAAAAATCTAGAAAAATCTAATCAGTTATAAGAATACAGAATTGAAAAATATAATTTTCAACATTCATTTGAGATAATTGCCAGTGATGGCATAAATTAAAAACAACAACAACAAAACCCACAAAAACCTAAGGCTCCTGAGTTTCTTAAGACTAATAAATTCTTAAGTTACTTTATTATCTAATAACTAGTAGAAAGATTAATGGGTGTACCAAACACAAGTTAAGGAAGTGAAAGCTCCAGTTTGTTTTTCTAGGGATGGGATTTCCTCTGTAGTTCAGTACTGGATGAGCTTTTTCTCACTTCTACTCACAAAGGCGATGATTTTGTAAGCCCTCCAGTTAGAAGTTAGATTGTCAATGCATCCTGAGATTTTAAACTTACATACTGAGTCTTATGCACTCTCTCCAAAAAGGAAAATCAAGCACCACAATCTTAAATAGAACAACATTTTTTAAAAAGTCATTACTTAGAGTAGGTAGGTGTAAATTAGAGATGAACAAGTACTACAAGGTTGTCTGGTCTCTGCAAAATGATTTGAGCCTGTTTTAGCTCAGATTAAGAAGCCTGGACTTTTAAATCTAACCCTAAGGACTCCATCTTAATGCCAGAATACTAATAAATAAGCCTGCTGTCACAAAGGAAGTGTCTGAACAAAATCTTCTATCTAGATAAGACTAATTATAAACTGTGACAATATTTATTATATAGTCACATAAATAAGTTGGGGGGGAAATCCAGAATGTGGCTTTATTATATGTCATTTATCTTACCTCATACTAAGTATGGGGTAGTGTTTTGAGCATAGGAGCCTGCATTGGCACAGACAAAGCTGGTATGCTTTACATTGCTGCTGTGAAGGATACATTCCAAAGTAACATTAGCAGGTGCCTGTAAGGAAAAAAAAAAGTCGAAAATCTTCTTTTTTCTTTTTTTCTTTNAAAGCTGTTTAAGCTATAGATCTGCAATTAATAATACCACAATTTGGGGCCTTGACAGAAAATCATTCTAAGTAGAGTTAAATGCATAATCTTTTGCATTTGGCCTGTGGAAAATTATATAAGCTATATCAGAATAGCAGAAGGGACACAAAACAAGAGTAAATATATTAGGATTGGGGGGAAGCTTTTCTTTGATTTCTTCTAAGTCAAGATTTAATCTTCTCTGTTCTGAATACATCTTATAACCTCATCTCCATTAAGGAGCACTGAAAACTTCA